>PVIH01006789.1:0-107069 GCA_004025045.1 Sigmodon hispidus | reverse complement strand
TGTATTTTCTTCTATTTCTTTAAGGCTTTTTTTCATATCTTCCTTGAGAGCTTCGATGATCATCAAAAAGGAATTTTTGGTGTTGCTTCCTTCTGTTTCCTCTTCATTGCTCAGTTCAGGTCTTGTATTTGTAAGATCACCACTCTCTTCTGGAGTTACCATGTTGTCCTTTGTAGTATTATGTAATTTTTTGCACTGATGTTTGCCCATGGCTTCAGTGGTTCACAATTAGATGGGTCCTGGTCAATTGTGGCACTCGGGTTTGTGTGCCTCCTGTCACCTTTCTGGTCAGGGTCTGATTCTGTCTTTCAGAGACCCCTGCAGTTGTTGGTTCGCTCAGTTCGAGGTCGTGGTGGGGAGCCGTGCAAATTCCCTCAGCAGGAGCTGTGGATGTGGTCAGGGGCAGAGTTTACCTGCTCCTGCTCCAGTGTGCGCTGGGATTCTGCAGACAGCACTCGGTCCCTGATATATACAATTTCTAAAGAAATTGATGATACATTTGACTCTAAAGTCCGAGTTTAAATATTACTATATTGCTAGCACTGATTATTAACATGAAAGTTTACATTTTCTGGCAAAAATTAAAATTAGAAAAACATGATGAGAAGTATATAATGAAAACAGTATTTGGAAGTGCACCCTATATTTTTGTGCTGTTTTCTCACCTGTAATCTATTTGTATCAGAGAACACAAGATGAGATCATGAGAAATAAACACTTGTATGAAGGTTAAGATCACAAAATACTGTACAGCAAAACTATGAGATAAACCATACAGCAGGGAAACTATAGCATTCAGTATTTAGAGTAGTAAAGAAGAATAGCTGAGAAATAGTGTTACCAAGATAGAGTAAGTCAAACAATCAAAAAAGTAGGGGGATAGTGTGAATCAAAGCAGAAACTTGTAAGTAAGCAAATGGCAAAGGGATGGTCTGCTCACCCAAACTGGTTATTAAAAAGCACACAGTAATGAAACTAGCTAGGAACACATTCTGATTACTTTGATTCTGAAACTGCATTGTAAATATTTATCCTTACCACAGGTAAGCAGCACTCTCACTCCTCACCAAAGAAGCTTCTTTTTGTAGCAGATGTAAATCAACACTAGTAAAATGCAGAAGACAAGGTACCATAGAATGTCCAGCACTAGTAAATGATTTGTCTACAAATCAAATCTTATACTTAAATATCAGGAAAATCATGAAAGAATGAATGGAAAAGTTTCTTCTAAAAGTATTCTGGAAATAGTAAGTAGTTTAAGTATTGAGCTAGTTAACACATTGTTTTCATCATTTAATAATGCATTTCCATCTGTGCAGATCAGTTGTTTTCCAATTTTTTTCCCTGATTCTGTGGTTTTCTTTGTTCCTCATTACATACAAGTATAACAGCAGTTAACACACAGCTGTTAAGTCTAACTCTTCAAATCAGTTACCCTGCATTGTACCTAGAAAAAAGGAAATAAATGAAAGTTGATATTCTGATCAAACATACAATAACTTTTATATAGAATTAGTACATTTAGAAAATGTTTATAAAAGTATTGATCTTGAAATTACAAAAACCCCTCAGATTTTTATATGTTTTAACACATACTATCTTGTACTCCTATACTTCTCTGTAACTCTGAATCCATAGTATATCATTCTGATACACATTTTATTTCCCTTCTAATCTTGAATAAGACTTACTTCAAAACCTGAAAGTTTAAAGCAAAAAATATGTATCTTGATCTTTCTATGGTGTAGGATGTTGAGCACAGACTGACTGATTGTTTCTAACTTTGGCATTTCCACAAGAGAGCCATTACTCCAACGATTGTGTAATAATAGTCAATTTAAGGCTCTGCAACAGGTGAACAGATCCACTTGTTACTACAGCATGTGTCCTGCTTCTGTCCTGGCTAAACACAGCAATTGCTATCCTGAATATGCATGCAATTTGCTTCTACTTCATAGAAGAAAAAATGAGCTGAAACCAAAAAAGGGGGAGGGGGAAGAGGGAAAGAGAAAACATAAATCATTCTATCATTTCAGGAATGTCTTTTGTAATTGTCATCTTGCCATTTCTGTCGAGTGCTGGATAATAACGATGGTTGATGAGAATTCCTCATACAAAAGAGGAGGAGATTACACAAGGACATTAAGAACTAACACATCTCTAACACCTTGATTAGAGATTCCAACATTGTTAACTATACATACTAAAAGAAAATTCAGGAAAAAAGGGCATTTGACTCATTTAATTGTCTATTATTATATATCTCAATAAGAAATAGTCAAGTTAATAATTATCCTTTTTACAAGCCCAAATTGCATTGTTCTTTCCAAGTATATCGAGAAGCATATTTTCATTGAAGTATATTGTAAGCCTTGTGTTAATTGCCATGATGCTGATTGTCTATTTTTATTGTTATTGGTACAGCATAAGATGCTGTTTTGTTTTTCTAATGTTTCTCTTTATTATTTGAAAAATATTACATGGCCTTTTTCTGTTTTCCTTCCTGGAACTAAAGCATTTTTTTTTTTTATTTCAGAGTGTTAGCGCATTAATACACACACGCACACACATGCATACATATGCATATGCATATATATGTGAGAGATAATTATTATTTCAACAACCTCATGTATTATTTGAAGTAGGAAATGGTCATTATTAGAAAGTTAGTGTAGAGTCCTCTTAGTTCATGATTTGTCTTATTAAAATGTAGAATGTTTTAATAATTGTGAAAAGTTTAAGTCTTTTCAACATTTAAAATTGATATTTACTGACAGATCAATTGAAGTATCACATACAATATATTTTACTATCACTACAAGGTAAATAGCTATTGCATAGCACTTAAAAAATAAGTCTCTAGCAGAGAGTATTTAACTAAGCTCATATTAAACATAACCCTTCTTAAAGTAGTCTGGCATTGCTTTATACTTATTCAAATGAAAATCAGACAAAAATATTAAATGAAATGAAAATAATATAGCTTCATAACATTGTAAACTTATTCCGGTGAACAGCTGAATGACTGAACGGGGGAGTTTGAGCTACAGAAATGAGACACAACATACTCATTGATTGCAATGCTATGAGATGACTAATAGAAGACTCAGACTTCTGACCTCTGTAAAATGAAAGAGATAAGAATCTCTGTACACTGATAAAATTTCAGTAAAAGAAATAATTTAAAGCCTAACAACTTACATGCACCTACAAGCAAATTTATTATATTTAAAGAATTTACAGCTCTGCAGAGAATAGGGACAAACCAAATGGTTGATCAGGAAAATCTGAATATACTTCTCTTGGTAATTAGTAAATTAGGCAAAGAAAATCACTAAGAATATAAAAGACTTTAATCATGCAATTAACCAATTTGATCTAGTGTGTAAGTGCACTTTATAATCAAGAACAGAAGAGTTCACTTCAAGCATAAAAGAATATTTACAAAAACTGACCACGTACTGGGGTGTGAAGCAAAACTTATCATGGTTTTAAAGTTTACTGTCACTTAAGAATGTACACCCTTTGTACACAGTGAGTCAAATTAGCTGTCCATTATCATAGCAATAAAGATAATTAGAGGACAATTTCTGAGAAGAGAAGCTAGTATGTAATATTATGTAGGTTTATAGCTCAAAAGTCTCAGGGAAGTCACAATTAAGCAAATATTTAAATATAATAGAATTAATAAAAAATGATTTAACAGAATTATTTTCTCCTATACCTGAAAATATAAAACAATAACAGAAATAAATCTTATGTGACAATTATACATGAAATTATGGAGTAACATGACTGTCATGTAACTGCAGAGTGAATGAGCGCTTCTCATATAAGCTGTTGTAAAGGTCTTGAGCTTTGCATAAAAAGAAAAAAGAAAAAAAAAGAAAAGAGAAACTTTGAAAAGAGAAGCAAAGATGTTGACTTAAATTTAATAAGATTTAACTTATGCTTTGATAGGTTCAATTCATTTTGACTTTTCACAATGAAGAGATCACAAAACAACAGAAGGCATTACTAGAAAACTATGATAAAATCCTGGGTAGATGGCTCAGAGCTAAAAGCATTGGTATATTATCATCTAGTAGTCACATAGAATCCATGTGAGTGTATCAGCTGACCACTAACCTTAGCAGAAGCAGAGATATGGAATCCCTAGGAAATGGGTTCTGAGTTCAATTAGAAAACCTGTCTACTATAATAATTATTAACAACTGATTATATAAAAAGATTAATATTTATAAAGGAGTTCATATAAAACACTTAGTGATGCAAACATTGCACCTTAGGCGAATTCCTGAAGAGTTGAACTGTTCTGCAGAATAGTGCAAATGGGCCAGATCCCCATTCCAAGACAACAGGGAACCAATAGGAAGGAAATATATACAGTGTGCACCAAGTTTTATATTAACCTGGCCACACCCCATATGTGGATCCTCAGGACCTAAAAGCCACACCTCTAGGTCACGGTAAATAGTGCCTGATCTCACCACATCACACCACACCTTTGATTAAGAAAGTTTTAAAACTAAATATAAACTTTATACACTAGGAACAATTATAAGATAATGGCCTGAAGAAGGAAAGAGAAAATAACACAAACAAGGTCAAACTACAACTAAAAAACAATACACGGAAAGTATATATTAAATATACAGAATATTGTTAAGTGGCAATATACAGAGATTATCTGTTACAAAGATGATGCTGTTTATCTTTGATAATAGGAATCTAGTACCTAAATTCTCTTAACTAAAATATGACATGGTCACAACCTTAACTATCTAGCCTTCCATCAAAGATCTGGGAAGAAAAATGTATTAGCTGAATATGCTGGAGCATGAGCTAGTAACTTCCAAAATTTAGTAAATAGAAGACAGTGACAGTCAGCTGCCTGGACAGTCACTGACAGCTTTTCTGCAAAGTTGGAGCATCTACTTTTTTAGCTAGATGCCTATGATATCAGACAGATCTCTTCAGAAGCAGTGTATTTTGAGACACTCTTTTGTCCTGTCTTGGCAAGTTTCAGCAGTCTCTATATTTCATCCTGTTCATTGAGATTGGACAGCTTGTATACCATCAGCAGTTAAGGCTAGATCAGTTCTTTGCCCTACAGGTCATTGAAAGACCAACACCTTGTGGAGTATGTTTGATGGTCAACATCATCTCAGGAAAGCAATGGTGCTACCAGGGACAATCGTCTCCCATATACCTGAATTCTGAATAACAAAAGATTAAATGCATATTGTCTAGGTCTATGAAGTGTTTGAAGACTGTCTATCTGACATATTCTACTATATATCTGAGAAACCTAAACAACATGACTAATGCATGGCAAACCTAGGTAACTCTGATCTGTACTTCTTATCATACAAAGCTTACATTGTAAAAATAGACTCCATAAATAGGTGTACAGTTTTTGAATAGTAACGTCAAGTATTACAATCATAAAACAAAGGTAAATATATACTGCAAAATGAAAACAGTATTCTAAATATATATCATTATAAGAATATCTAAACAGATATTTAAATTTCTTAAACAGAGGTAGAACATATATACACATATATATATATATATTTAATTAATCAGAGGTAGAAATTGCATAGTGGAAATACCAACAGTACTCTTAAAATGCATTATTGTGCAAAATATTTTAAACAGAGGTAGAAGCATGTGCAAAATATGACAATTAAAGATTTAATTTTGTATCAATATACAAATTACTTTAGACATATAAAATAATTTCAGATTTGAATTTATAACAATATACAAATTATCTTAAGCAGACATATAAAATAATTTCACATTTGAATCAATACACAAGAATTTGTACCAGTGCAAACTGTCTATGGCTCATATTTGGCTAATAATTGCTTAAAGGTAGATAAAATAATCTACCCATATCTGTCCTATATACTCCCCTTTCTCTCCTTTAAAAGGAATTCCTGAGTCTATATTATTCTTCTATCATCAATACAAATATAATTTATAACCACTCTAGCAGAATGATAATTATCCAAAAACTATAGAGGACAAAACTTATTGGGAGAGGGGCTTTAGTTTTTCATAGATATGCTTCCTGCTGACTTGTGAGTGATGGTATCTCTGTAGGTTCCTAAACAAACTAAGACAGTGGTTACGTTCCAACAAACTGAGTATAAACATCTTTAATCAGTCTCACAGTACTGGGTAAGGTCATCTGAAATTCTTGTTATAGACATAATATGATGGATAATCATAGTAAAATATCTTGCAACTGTCCTGAACAGTCTCTAATTCAAAGGCAGTCATTGAGTGGTGTACATCAATTAAAAAAAAAAAAGACAAATCACAGAATCATTTTAGTGGGGTCCCATCTTCTTTCTGGAGACTTTGGTGATTGCTGGTCAGAGAATTTGTTGTTTTTAGTGAAATACTTAAACATTTTTAATATCAAATGGAGAAATTGCATTTCTAGGAGAGAACTGTATACGAAGAAGATTGTTAATTGTCAAGAATAAATAAGTACAGAGAGAAATAAGATAAGAAATAAAATTACAATAACAAAAGTTCTTATTTTTCTTGGCTGTATTCTGTTCCCCACTAGGTGACTTTTCTGACATGAGACAAAATCTTTTAAATTTCCCTTTACCAATGTGTTTGCGTTTTTGAGAGAGAGAAAGCCACTTACTCTGACTTCAAACCTAGCTAGATTTGTAATTAAACTGACACTTCAATGGTTTTTAGCATTTATAGATGATAAGCAGTGAGAATTGAGAATTTATCCTGTATTGCATATTGGTTCCAATAGGATTTATATTTCTTTGATTGTAATTCTTTCATAATTGATCTCCATTCTGCCTTAGGCATCTAGGTGACCAGCATCTTTGTAACTTCTCAAAGATGGTTATGTCTATCTTTTTGTAAAGATAAAAATGAAACCTTGCCTCAGTCTTGTTAAATGAATTTTCCTTACCATGTGTCAAATTGTCATAGTGGGTTAGCCATTACTTCTCTACAAGATGAGTCTCCTTTTCAAATTGGATCTTTATTAATTTTGTTGTTACTCATGTTGTTTCTTCCCTTGTGGAAAGAAAAGCAAAAAGTCTTCCTCAATGAATCACATATCTTGGCTTCCATTCTGAGATCAGCACATCCTTGAAGTAGACAGGTTGATTTATCTCAGAAGTTTTTTTCTATTATCCAATGTCTCACTGCAGCTGTTGTTTTTTTATCATCAGAATTAAGAAAATGTAAGATTAGTAAGGCATTATTCCCTGGGTTTCTTTTTTTACTCCTCCTTTCTTTTTATGAAGCATCTTTTTAAAGTGCAATGAAATCATTTGACAACTACTTGTCCTGCTACCACAGGGGATAAAAGACACCAAGAAATCTAGGTCCTCTAAACCAAGCTGAGCAAAGCTCATATGAACTCAGAGACTGAAAGAAGATACACAGGGTCTACTGGATCTGCTACAGGACCTCCATATGTACAATATTGCTTCTAGCTAAGTGTTTGTAGAATTCCTTAGTGTACAACCTGTACAATAATAGGTCTCTTATTATTGCGCCTTCTTTGGATGCTTTCCCTTTTGTTGATATGTCTTGTCAAATTTTGATGGGATAGTTTTTGCTTTACCTTATTATATTTTATTTTGTTATATTTAAACAGACCCAGAGAGACTGGGTAACAAAGAATGTTCATGGGGTGATTCCTGAATCTCCTCAGTTAGAGGAAATATAAGATATTTTTCTTAGTGGACTGAAGACAAGTGAGAATAAAATCAGAAGTGTTCAGATTGGGAGGGGCAGATGGGGAGAGTAGTAAAAGAGACTACTGGAAAGGGAAGGCATTTTGAGATCAGGTTAAAAACTTAGTGCTAGGAAATTTCCCAAGAATCTATAATAAGGATCCCAGATAAGACTCCTACAATTAATGGATACATAGCTTGACCCGGCCATCTTCTGTGATCAGGCAAGATTTCAAGTGGAGGAAGTGGGAAACCAAACCAACCACATAAACTTTGACCCACAGTCTGTCCTACTATGGGATGTGCTAGATAAGAGCGGCCCAGATATTAAAGGAGTGGCCCACAAATTATCAGTGTAGCCTTAAACACATGTCTGACACTTCCTGGAGGGTCAGGACCATAGCCTAGATGACCTGGAGACCTAGGATTGAATCAAACATAACAGAAGGGAAAAAAGTCAGTGTCATGATGTCTAATGATATTCTGCTATACACATAAATTGATGTCCAATTGTCCTGACAGCAACTGATGGGAACAGATGCAGAGCCATAGTCAAATATTAGATGGAACTGGAGGAGTCCTACAGAAGAGGAGGAGAAAGGATTGTAGGAGTCAGAGGAATCAAGAACAGCACAAAAAAACTCACAGAATCAACTAACCTGGGCTCATAGGTGCTTACATGTACTTATATAGCCTAAACTGATAACCAGAGAGTCCACATGAAAGTGACCTAGGAACTCTGCATAAAGTGACAGTTGTATTGATTAGTCTTCTTTTGGGACTTCTAACAGTGTGAACAGGGGCTGTCTCTGACTCTTTTTACTGGTTTATGGGACCCTATTCCTCACACTGTGTCACCTTGCCCAGCCTTAATACACAGGGCTGGATTTAGTCTTACGTCAACTTGATATACCATATTTGTTGATACTCATGGTAAACATGTATTTTTCTAAACAGAAATGGAGAAGGAGTAGTATAGGGAGCTGGGAAATGAAGGGTGATGGAAAGAGGGACTAGGAAGAGAGGAGGTAGGGGAACTCATGCTGAGATTTTAAATAAATAGATAGATGATAGATAGATAGACAGAGAGACAAAGACAGACAGACGGACGAACAGACAGACAGACAGATAGATAGATTTATTAAATAAAAGTATTTGAACTTAGACCTAGGCTCCTCTCTACACCAGGAGTGACAAATAGGAAGAAGAGTCTTTTGCATAGGAAGAAGAAAACAAGAGTTGATTATGGGAGGATGATTATGGGAGGATGGGGAAGCACAAAATCTAGACTTTGTTAAGGCTTTGGTAAGCTGTACTCATGACTTGGACTTGATTCTGCAGGTGAAATAAAACTAGTAAACTTTGGGAAGGAACGACAATGTCATTCATCAGAAAAGAAATGCATATTAAATCACAGTAAGTTATCAGGACACACTTGTTAATGGCAATGACCAAGAAGAGAAAGGAAAGAAGTTCAGGTGAAGATGTGGAGAAAAGGTCATGTTAACACTGTAGATGGGAATGGAAGGAAAGTTAGCCATTGAGAAAAACAATAGAGAAACTCTTTATGATATTCAAGAGTACCATCATATGGTGTAGCAATACTATTATTAATTACATATACAAATATAAAATCAATAAATCAAGACACAAATATAACTATATGTTCACCGATCTATTATTTAATATATCTGCAATTATAGAGGCAAACTAAAAGTCTATCAGCAGATAAATGCCTAATGAAAATGTAGTGTAGACTAGCAATTGAGTACTGTTCAGCCTTAATAAAGAGGCAAATCCTGTCATTTATGATGTGGATAAATTTGGAAGACATATGCTAATTGAAATAAGTTGCACATAGAAAAGACATATACTGAATGTTCTTATTGTGGGAAGAATTGTTATTAAGAAATGGTTAAATGGTATTTATCAGAAGCTTGAACATGGGGAGCTGAAAGATACTGGCAAAAAAGTATTTTGGAAAGAGAGGAATAGCTAAAATATGTTATAAACCTGGTGGCATTAGCACATCCTTTAACCCCAGCATTTGGAAAATAAAAGCAGGCAGATCTCCATGAGTTCAAGGTCAGTCTCATCTACAAAGTGAATTTCCAGCAACCAAGAAAGCACAGAGAAATCCCATCTCAAAAGGGAAAGAGAGACTGGGGGACACAAAACAAAACAAGAACCAAAACAATATCTATTGTACAATAGTTTTACTATATATAGCCATACTCTAAGGTGCATGTTAAAAATCACTAAAAAGATTTAAATATTTTTCCATAGTTTAAGTGTATCAGTTTATGTATTTTTTTTAAGAACTTTCAGTTTATAATACTGAACAGACAGTTGAAAATAGGGACTGGATTTAAGGAGAGAAGCTTTGCCTATACATAAATTTTTGAGATAAAAGTAAGAAAAGGGTATTTAAATTTGGTGAGACAGATGATGAAACTGAGAATCTACATGTACAGACAGAAGAAGAATCCCATCCAAATGTTGACTCTTAAATAAAGTCAGCACTGCCAGTCCAGTATGACAGGAAGGTATAAACTAGTAAACGAAGGCTATAGTGAGTAAATCAAATTGAAGAGCACAGTTAAACACATGGCAGGTTTAAACAATTTACCTTGCAATATTAAATTGAAGAATGGATGCTGCAGTCATTAAATTGAAAATTATTAAAAGCTCAGATTCACAATTATATTTTATGTGAAAAACTAATTGAAACATTTTCAACTGATATTATTAAAAATATATTATAAATGGGAGTTCAAGACAAGTTTTAAGGACTCCAAGAAATCATAAAATGGATCAATATCAATATATCTTATATGGCACACACTGTGTTTTTGCATACATATGAACATACATATATATGTACACACATGTGTGTGAGAGAGAATAGACAGACAGATCATCTTTTAGGAGTCAGTCTTCTCTTTCTACCATGTGGGTTCTGGGGGTTTAACTCAGGTTATCAACTTTGGGTACAAGAGACTGTACTTGCCTAGTCATCTTGTTGACTATTTTTTTTTTTTTTGACTACTTACTTTATTTTTCCATTGAAGACTCCTGTACCTCTTAGATGTAGTCCTTACAGACTGAGTATGTATTAACACAGAGATGAATTTTGGACTGTGAATCTGACAGTAAGGTCTCATAAATTCTCTATTGTCTTGTTTCTGAGGCATCTATTGTGATGTCTTCTCATATTTTTTTTTCTGATTTTACTGCATATGCCAATAATCCCAGCACTTGGGAAGTAGAGGCAGGAGAATCTCAATGATTTTTGACTGGTCTACAAAGTGAGCTGTGGGACAGCCAGGAATCTTACACCAAAATATCTTGTCTCTAAAAACTAAGAGAAAAAAATGTATTTTTTAATTTATTTTTAGCCTTTGGTAGTTTCACAAGCACACGTAATTAATAATGCATTTTCACTCCTTTTAATACATTATACTCTCCCATCTTTCATGTTTTGGAGATATTTTACTTATATCAATTTCTTTTTCTAAAGATGAATATTGTAGTTTCTCAGGATTTTTTTTTTTTTTTTGCTTTACTTTTGCCATTGTATTTTTCAGCTTTGGAATACTGTATCATTTATGCTCATTTATTTTTAGTTGATCCTTAATTTTTTTTAATATCTGTGATTTACTTTATATTTTATTTCTAGCATTTTGTTTTTAATTATTTGAAGTTGTTTAGGAGAAAGTGACCAATCTCTATTTCTTTTTAATTTTTTTCTTTTAAAACCTTTTACACACATATAAAACGAGTGAATATTCAAATATGTGTTCATTTTTTCCATTAAATTTAAGTTGTTCTGCCTACATCCTCTTTTTGGAGGTTTTATCTTTTACTGAAGTGTGTTCTACTACTAAGGGCCACACCTTTTAACAGAACTCTCTTTTTTCCAGTAGTTATTAATTTTCAATATATGTTCAGGTAAAGATTGAACTCCATGCCCACCTCCTTTCTGCATGCTGAAATTTGCTTACTTGAGCTTGCAATGGATCCTGTCTATTTCATCTCAACTACAGTGAATTTGTATAAACAGCTACCCTGCTGTATTTTGAAAACTCTGTTTTTTTGTAGTTATGCATGCACCACCTTTGGGTTTTACAATTCTTTGGACTACTCTCCCACGATGATCCCTGAGTCTTGGGAGGAGATATGTGCTAAAACTGCTCCAACTAGGGTTGAATATTCTGATGTTTCTCTACATAACGACATGTTGTGGGTTTTATTTCTAAACACTATAAATGCCAAAAAGAAGCTTCACAGAGGAGAGTTGTGATATACATTAACATCAGGTGTCAGGTTAATACTATGCCTATTTTGCCCAGAACCAATAAGCTGTAGTTTTTTGTACCGGATATCGGTATCTGATAGGGGTTAAAACATTTGAACCCGACCTAAAATCCAATCAGATTTTGGTAGTGCCTCACCACCATTGTGCATGCGCCTGTGCTAAGATAGCAAAGACAAGATATATGATGGGAAATCAGATTGAGAGAGGAAGCTATATTTCTGGCTACCTTTCTCAATCTGATCTCTCATATGTATCATGGTCACTTTAGCAAAATATTTATACCACTGGTATATGAAGAGAGAAAACCTAGCTCAAGAAACCCCTTGTGCATTCTAGTAGCTATTGTATAAAAAGCTAAAATAAATTTTAGTTTTGCATTTCTGGCAGAGGGGGAGAGGCTGCCCTGTTCTGGGAAAAGAATGGGTTCCCGGCAGGGGGCCTTCCCAGTTCTGGGAGAAGAATAGTCATGCCAGAGCAGGCCTGAGAAATAACATGTCCTAAAGAAATAGACCTAGTAGGGGGCCTCTTCAGTTCTGAGAAATGAATAGCTTCCTACCTACCCAGCTCTGGGAGATTAGCCAAGACATCTACCCAGTTCTGGGGGAGGAATAGATTCTTGCTTCCTCAATTCTGGGAAAAACCAGCCAACCCAGGTAGGGTCCAGGTAGGGTCCACCCAGGTGGATTCCCAAGATAATCTGGGGCAGAAAGACCCTAAGCAAGAGCCAATCAGTCACACATCAGCACCCTGTCTCTAGACAACCAACTTTGTTGTAACTTTTGCCTATAAAAATCCCTTGTAACCAAAGACAGCAGCTACTTAGATCTACACTGCCAAACCCTGCTCTCATTTATCACCTTTGCAAAACATTTTTGAATATTAAATATTTATGTTAATTTTATTTCTATCAAAAATTTGTACTAATTAAAATATAATTTCTTTGGATCAATGTCTGCTTACATGGTGAAACATATGTTTTATTGGTATGTACTCATAACCAAAGGTCTCTATTCTCTCTCTTTTATAGTAATAGTATATGAGTATTAGTTGGTTCTATATCCATATTAGATACATTCATCTGTCTACTTTGAAGAACAATATGACTATGTGTGTAACAAACTGATAAAATAGGGTAAAATCATATAATAAGATGGTGGGAGAAATGATCTCTTTACTCACAGTTTTCTTTGTAGTTAAATGTAATTATCAACTTTTTTTTTTTAAATCTATCTTTACATTGTTCAAATAGAACCTAGGAAGCCACCTCGGTATTTCACTAGGAAGCTGAAGAGATGTTTGGCAGAGAAATTTGAGCAAAGCAATTGGTATCTAAAGATTAATCTAGTGCCACCATGGTTACTTATATTAGAGGATTTTTTATGTAAAAGAGAAATGATTTGTAGCTTATTTAGTTCATTAGTACTTTGCTTTACTTGTTTATAAATCATAGCTGAAAACCTTAATAACATATGTTTTGTCAAACCTTCATTATAAATACAGAATTTCAGAGACTTTGAGATGATATAGAATTAAAAGCAACCCTAGACCCCAAAAGAAACATTCCAAGTAAGGTATGAGGGTTTCAAACCTGAGAATTGCATATTTTCTGATTATATAAAAGGGAAACCATACACGTATCTCAACAATTTGGCTGTGTACAAAAGAACTGCATAATGTTAGTTGACATGACAATAAAGATGGGGGTGTAATCTCACCAATTTGGTATACTTTATTAAGAACTCTAGATCAATAAGGTACTATTACAGATATTGCTGATTTACCACATGGTGAATGAAATGATCTGAGTCTGTGTATAGTTAAATATGCAATTCTTTCTTGGCTGTTTCAGATGACTAACACTGGCATTGCCTCAACATTCCATTCATTGTCTTTATTTATCTACCAGAATGATAAAGCAATAATAGATTCTTATTACTAACCATAGGGCAAAATAGGCTTCTCTTTGACATTTTTGTGACTGTCCTAGCATTTTTACAGTGAATGCCCAGAGCAAAGGGGAAGAGTTGGAATATAATGGAGATGAAGTGAAACATAAATGACAAGGCATGGAGCAAATGGATTTTTTTATAAAAATTATTCAATATAACTGTTTCCTCTGGATAATGATCTATTGAGAGGGTATTTTAAATTACAATTTCATAGAATTACAAGTCTTAAAGCTAAAAGGCAAGTTGAAAAATAATCTTTTGGAAACCACAGCTTCCAGGCAGAAGATGTATCATCCTCCCAGACCACACACTTTTTAATAACATTTTCCAAGATTACAAAGCATAAAATTAAGTTCAAATTTAACTTTTTTGCTTCTGATATAAAAATATATTTTCTTAATATAATAATATAATGTAGGTTATAATAAAATATAAAATTTAAATCATTGCACTCATTTCAAATACTTAATGGATGAATTGTCAGAAAAATATTGGTATCATGTGACAAAGACTCCATGAAGATATATCAGCTAGAAGAGGGACTATGAAAGAAGATATATCTGTTACATATAAATTCAGCTAAGTTGTAGTTTTCTAATCAAGAGAAACCTCTTGTTGATGACTTTAGTGGTTTTGATAGAAAATGATATTTTGGCCAGCAGAGAAATCTTTTGAAGTACCTGGGAACCATGTAAATAGCACTCAACTGTGGCTGAAACATTGCATGACGTCCTGAAGTTATCATGTGTTAGCAGAGTTGCAAAATTACTTTCAAATCAGTTTTTTAAAAATATCCCTCAGAGAATAATAAGAGAAAATAATTTATGCATTTAAATAAGGAAAAATTATCTTCATTAATTTTTCTGTAGCTATTATTAAATGCTATTTTAAAAAAGCAGTTTAAGGTCAAAAGGATCATTTTAACTTACAGTTCCAGGTCCATCATAATATAGAAGTCAGAGCTTGTGGGAGCTGATCACACTGTATCCACAATTAAGGAGTGGAGAGTGACTAAGCCTTGTGCTAAGGGCCCAGCAAAAGGAATGGTGCTCCTCATAGTAAGCAGAAATGTCAAACTGTTAACATAATAAAAATACTTTCCACAGTCATTCTCAGAAGCACATCAAATGGACAATTTAAATTTGCCATCATGCAGGAGTGCTTCTCCTTTCTTCTTCCTTTTATTATTCAGATAATCCTAGTCACCTTCAAAGGGAAAGCAACGTACAATTGAAAAAAAAATGTTTGGGTTTGAGTTACATGCCAAGTACAGTTGCAATAGAGGCTTCCCTGGGTAGGGCAGTGCCTGGGAAAGGTGAGACTCCATAGAAATATCTACAGCTAACAATGTAATTAAACAACAGCAAGGAGGCCTAGCAGCAGCCCACAGTTCTAGTGGAGATCAAGGCTATGAGACATGAAAAACTTGTTGACAAAGTGAAGACATTAATTTATTTATTAAATTTTAAATATGTTTTTAATCTCATTAGTGGGGTTTTATATATAAAAATCTTGAAAAATAATCAGTAGTAAAAATGTGATGTATTTTATAAGCAATTATAAAGTAAAATTGATTATTTTTATATTCTTGAACATACATATATATTTATTATTTGGTGAATTTACATTATGCACCCCATCAAACTCACTTATCAGACTGCTCAGATTCATGCCCATTCTTATGATCTTTCCATTTAAAAAAACTCCCATTCATGCTGCTCATTTATGAAAGTGAAGACATTCATAAAGGTAGAGTCCCATAAAAAAATTCTCTGAATGTCGTTAAACACAAAAACCAAAATAAAAATAAATACCTGTTTTAGAATATTATAGTCATATAGAAAATAATATCAGAGAATTTATACCATAATCTGTATAACAGGAAAGAGTAAGTTTTGAATAAAAAAGTAGCTGTTAGTACTGTTACTGTTTATTTCCATTTTTTTGTATTATAATAACAAATCATAGTATCCTGCATGAAACTGAGAATAAATAAATAGACCCTAGAGGTGAGCTGAAATGTACTTGTTCAATAAGTAATTATTATTGTAAATATATGGCTGAAAACATAATATTAGACAACATCTTCACAAGATTTTATTGTTTAAATGTTTGTGTAAAAAACAGAGTTTTGTTAGATTTTATGTTAAACAAATAAGCAGTGAAACCAGTTGGGATCAAAGGGTGAGTCTTCAGAAACAGAATGAGTAGCACATTCTTATCCATGCCTGAATAAATAAATTTCAGGCTTCAAAGCATACTCTGAGTAGCAAAGTACGCTGGCTTTAGGCCAAAATGAAAAATATGCAAAGTTTTCCTTCAGCTACTGTCTGTTCAAATGTGCTGCAGGAGTGGAGGGGATATTATAAAATGTGTCCTGAAAAATCTTTCAGGATTTGCAAACCTGAGGCGCATTGTACCATGTTCTATTCTCTCTGTCATATATTTTCATAAAAGTGAACTGAAGTTAAATGAATATTTGAAATTGGCTTAAAGGAGGAACAAACTCAGAAAAGAGAAGCAGGACATTGGAGGTGGATAAAGAGTTTTATAAGAGGCTTGGCCTTGCCAGGGACAGTTGACACTGTTTTATGCTATTGGAGACTTGGTTTTTGTAAGAGCTACTGACACAAGCTGCTGGTGACAAGCTTATAAGTCATTAATCAACCCTGACATTGGGATGGACTCCAAACATGTTCTCTAAATATAATATTCCTACAACCACTGACATATAAATGTTCTTTTCTGGGGCACACAAATAACATGCTTCTTCCAGACTTAAGAAATCACTCCCTTGAACATGAAAATTCCAACTGCTTCCTCGTTGTCATAAGACATGTTGGTCAGGCTTCCTTTAATTGATTTCAAATTACTAACCTATGTAATTCACTTTTATTCTTCTGGTTGTACAACTGAGGAAGTGGTAGAAGCAGTCACAGAAGGCCATATTGATACAAAAAAAATTCTCGACTGTAGATAGTTATATTGATCCTGTGGGCCCAGTATGTTTTTCACTTTTCTGGTTAACCAGCACAGGTCATGTGTCATGACCTCTGAGTTATAAAACTCTTTTTCTTTGTGGTTTTCATTTGCTTGCTTTAATATCATTGTACAACACTCACCAACCTTCAACTCTTTCTGTAACTAAGAATCACTTTGAACTGTGACCCTCCTGATTCCATCCACAGAGTACAGCGTTAATACAGCCATATGATTACTCATGTAGTTTTAGCACAATAGTTTTCTTAATGTCAGTCTGGGCTATATCTGGGGAAAGCTTTCTGTAGCAGAAATGAGTTCGCAGTTGTACAATTATTAGAACTAGTGATGCCTCATTTTGACCTATTGAGATCCCTCTGTTATGCTATGCAGGTTCTGAGTAAAGTCAAAACTCCCCAGAGTTATCTGATTTTTAGATTTAAATGTTTTCAAGAATCTCAGGTTTAAAAAAATTACATGAAAACCAAAAGGTGGTCATAATGTCATCCAAATTTGGGTTGAAATGAGTTGTCTATTTCTGCCTTAGCTCATCGGAGCAAGTGCTTATGAGGATTCAACTTGCAAGTCTAGAAAATTTCTCTTCATCAATGGGGATGTTCGAAAACCCCTGCAGGTGCCTTAAGCCACAAATAGCACCAAACACTGTGTGCTATAATTTAACTACACATGCAGATAGAAATCTAATGTCTTTTCCACCTTACCCCACCACTTACCATGCTCTGTGCCCTTAGCTTTTACAGCTTAATCAAAAGCAAAACTAGAGTAAAATGACTTCTGTGACATTTTATAGAAGAGGTTTCCCTAAAATAGATCTCAAAAATCACAGAAACTTTTGTTATTCTTTGTAACAGTCTTGACTTTTCACCCACAATTTGTTTTATGTCTTCTGGTTTTATGTTGAGATAGACATAATTACTGCTCTTTCATCTTGGAGGGCCATCTGTAATAAAATCCATTATTTGAGGATGATTGTTGAACTGTTTTAAATCTAGTGGGTACTAAGAGGATGATGGGCAGGTAGTATATATAGCATGAATACACTAATAAATGATGAATCATTTTCCATATATTGTGTTGTTCTGGCCTACTGGGAGATGATTCAACATATAAAATTTCCTCATGAAATAACTTCAGGAACCATTCATTATTATAGGCATTTCCCCCCTTGCACATAGATAGATAACAAAAAATCTCTGTTCTCAAATCAGAAAATCCAATTCAGCATATCTCATTCTGTAAAATAATGTAATTCTCTGTTTTATTTTTGGTTTCTGGCATTGTGCTAGTTGAGACAGATGGTGATATGGTTATTTATAGTCTATCTCTAAAGCAAGACAGTAAATCTATCATATTTTTTTTAAAAATTAATACTTATCTTCTCATCTTGAATTTACCTCTACAACTGGCAAAATTAGTAAAACTTTAAGTCGGAATAATGAAGAAGCAAATTAAATTATTTGCAAAGTCCAAAGAAAAATGTAATTCAAGAAAAATAAAATAAATTGATTCTAAAATCACTTAATTTCTCTTTCCTAAAATTCATTAGTTCCTGATTCCGAAAGCAAAACATAATTCTATTAATTTATCATGTGATATATTTTAAATTACTAACTTAGTAATTAGTACATTGTGGTGAGAATGTTCATCTGTATGCCATGAATATCATTCTGTAAATAAAGGAACTGTCTTGGCCTGTGTGGAGCACATTCCTACATGGAGAAATCAGAGAAGAGATAGGTAGAAGGAGGGTGGAGTCAGACAGACTGTCCAGCTGCCAAGGAAGAAGCATGTCAAGGACCCAGGTGAGCCACCAGCCACCAGTCACGTGGCCAGATAGATGAATGGAAATGGGTTGAATTAAGATGGCAGATTTAGCTAACAATGTGCCTGAGACATAGGCCAAACAGAATGAAAGTAATATAGGCATCTGAGTCATTTGTTTGTGGGTAAGCAGTCATGGGCAGGTCAGACCTCTGCCCCAGACAGGATCAGAAACCATGTACAAAAGTACATATTAGTCATAACTACAAACATGCCATACTTATCCATGACTTATACTTTTGGTCTGTAGCTGAATGATATAAGTACAGGCAGGTCTTATATATGCTGTCAAAGTCCCTGTGAGTCTATATGTGCAACAGCCTCTTTATTTCTGGAAAATAGTTTCCTTAGAGTTGTCTATCCTCTCTTATTTTTATGATCTTTCTACCTTTTATTTTGTATTGATCTTTGAGCTTTATGTGGAGACATTTGATAGAGACATATGGTTTAGGCCCATGTGCCATGCTCCAGACACTCCCTTCTCTGCTTATTGTTCGGTTGTGGATCTTATGAAAATTACCACCTATTTTGAGAAGAAACTTCTCTGTTTAGGGCTGAATGAGGCCTACACTATGGGTGCACCTACACAAGATCCAGCTATAGCACTCTAGTGAATATATTTCAGAGGATTCTCGGTCTTATTACAGAGATAACATGCCCATCTTCCCGGCTCCTCCTCACCTCCCTACTTACCCAGCTTCATGGTCTTTCTCAAATAGTAACAACAATGAAAAGCACAAAAAACAACCCCACAAAATGAAAAGAAAAAATATAAAAGCACACACAACTTGAGGCAAGTTGTCCTTTAATACTTAACCTATTTTACAAGGAACAAAGAAATTAAAGCTTTACTTCAACTATATAGTAACTACCCTATTTCCTAGGAGCAATGAATAAACATTTCAATGCTTGATTAAGACTAGAAAGCATACAGAGAAGTTAGTTTACAAACTACATGTAATAAATTACTTCTATTTTTGGAACTGTTTTGTAATACAGTTGGTTTTGAAATACAATCTATGTATATGCCAAAATATTTACAGCAATTGCTATATGTTTAAAATTTGTTAACTTGACACCAAACTAGATACACTGGAAAATGGGAATCTCAAATAAGAAATCTGCAACATTGTATTGGCCTATGGACATCTTTGTGGGGCATTTTCTTGGTTAAAATGTGAGAGGCCTTGATGTGGGAGGCCCAGCTCACGATGAACCATCCTGTCCTGGAGCAGGCAATAGTCCTCAAAGTCATAACAAATGTATCTGAACATAGATCTAAAAAGTAATCCAGTAAAGAGCTTTCCTCAATGGTTTCTTCCTCTGTCCCTTCTTATTGTGTTTCTGCTTTTAATTTCCTCAGTAATGGACTGTGATTGAGACATATATGTCAAATAAACCCATTCATCCCCAAGTTGCTTTTAGTCACAATGTTTACCAAAATTATGGAAGCCAGGATATTGGTTATGTTGAAAGTATGTACAGATGATTTTCCATGGTTGAAACCACCTATATATTAAAAGTTTATGGTCTAGAAAAACCTCCATAGTCAAGGTCAATATGTTTTAGAAAAAACAGTGCAGGGAGGTGTACCTCAATAATTTCAGTAACAATAAAACAGTGTAATACATTTAGAAAATGTTAAATTCAAGGTGAAAAGACTGAAAATATAACTCATACATCATATATGACACTTATCAGAAAATCTTAAGAAAATTAGTACTTACCATTCTTAAATACAAACCCAAGAATTATAACCTGTGAAATGTATGTGTAGTAGATAGTGGCTGAAAGGACTTCTGTTGTTAGCACTATCAGTGTAATTTATCCATAAGTTTTCCTATGTTGTTCTGTACTTTTATACACATTTTAAATATGACTGAAAAGTGAATCCTTCTAATTTTTGTTCTATCCGAGAACCTGTCACTTTTGTTAAACGTTTTGTATTTATGCATTTCTAAAACTTTATGTAGAATTAAGATCTCCTTTTGTACCTCTTGGAACTTTCGAAGCTCCAAAGTTTGGGTTTAAATACATGCTCTGTACATTCTGAGACCTAAGTCTTGTACTGAACATTATGCTCTGCGTACTTTTATTTAGTAGTTTTAATATAAGCTCTAAGCAGATAGAAAACATAAAAATTACTTTATTGATAAATCACAATTACAATGTTCTTTAAAAAATTTTATGTAATATAATCCAAACTTGATTGCTCTACTTGCCTTCTCTAAAGTTTTTCATTCATTAATCCAATTTTTTGATTAGATAATTTCCTGCTTCTCTTCATTTTTGTTAAGTCCTATCTATCATCATGGACAAAGGGGTTAAAGTTTTCCATTAGCCTCAATTGGTCATCCCCATGTAACTAATGTTTGTCTTACTAGAAAGCTTGTAGTTCAGACTGCATTAATCACATTGTCATGGTCCTAATGTAATACATATGGATTTGTTGGGATGGGATTGTACACTTATACAGAATTTCTAGTTTTCTAGTCGTTCTTGTTTATAGAATGAGAACATGCAAAGGGAGAATATATTTTGTACTTTCTGTAAATTATCCATGATGTAGAAAATTATCTAGACAGGAATCTAAAAATGTAATTATAAATTTTCTCTGTCTCTACCTCTCTTTTATTTGCTCATATATGTGGATAAACATATGTATGACAGATCATTTAGTATTGAAAGAGTTATTCATGTATACTATGAGATAAGGAAGGAGATTAAATGCTAAATATCTCAAAAATAGTCAGTAAAATTTTATTTAATATATTAAAATTCCTAGGTTCATAAATATCTATTCCCTGTGTTCATTTTAATTTTACTTACTTCTTAAGGCATAATATTTGTACATATTCATAAGGTATTTTATTATGGCTTTATGTTAGACATGTACACAATATATGGTCATATCTGGCTAATAGAAAATCTGTTCATCCACAATTCCATACTGATAATATAAGGTCCAGAATTTTATGACCACAGACAGGTCCATGATACAGAGACAATGTGCCTTACATTGTATTGTTTTTGAATCACCATTTCTTTTTCTTGTGAGAGAACCTAAGTGGTCATAAGTCATTCTAGTACACAGACCAGTTTTTAAATAACCATCATTTCTGAGCAATCACTTTTGAAGGACTAACATTTAAGGAACCTTGCTGTGTCTTTTTTTTTCTTTTTGAGATTATAACTTCTATACTGGGGACAAATATATTTAGATGGAGCCTAAAGTGTTCTCTGCATGGTTTTTGATTTGTATAATATTTGTTTTATTTATGATAAAAATAGGAAAATGTTGAAGAGTATTAATAATTACTAATAGATAGCTGGACTGGAAGCTGCCTGGGAAGGGCAGAAGAGCCATTATTGCCAGGAAATAAATCTGGATAAAGGACTTATGTTTCTTTTCTCAGGAAATATTATAAACACTTTTTTTTACTTTTAAAAAGACAAAAATAGAGAATAGATTTCTTATGTCTTATATTTAATTTCCCTGAAATATTTATTGTAAGAATATAAGCTAACATATCAATTATTCTCTGTATTGTTGGTTTCTTATAGACAAGCCCTCATTGATTCAACAAATTTATGTTAAAAGATTATTGCAAAGCTCATTTTCAATGAAAATATAACAGATAAATTATATATATATATTACATATAATATATAATACTATCATTACCAGGGAAAGACAATACATAGTTCTTTTGGAGATAAAAATATTCTCTCATCATTTTTGAAAGAAATTAATAACATTTGAAATAAGCATAAATAAATTGAAGGGCTTTTATTTTATTTTTTGTACAGTAGAGTGCCATTTGTTAAAAATTTGAGTTTGCATTGACTGTAAAATTTGCCTTTTGAAAATTATAGAAATTTTCTGAAGACTAAAGTAGTCAGATGAACAATGGTGAATTTACATTGCCAAATAGTAACTTAGAAACCAGCTGGTAACTTTTTATGCATGTCAAGATGTTGAACCCAGGTAAGGAGTAACAACTTACAAGTCAAACTTCTACAAGAACTAATCAGTAAGAATCAAGATTGCTCAGCTCTGAAGAACAGAGTCTATGTACATACAACATATCAATTTGTAATATATGGCACAGTGCAGTAAGATTTATAAACACATAGTTGCATTTATTTTGATTTGGAGAAGAGTGGATGTAGGATGAACTAGGAGGAGTCTAGGGAGAGGAGGCTATAGTCTGGGTATAATGTATGAGAAAACAAATAAAAAAGAAAAAATACTAAAACACTTAGCTAATGAATCATAAAAGCCTATTTGAAAATGTCCCTCTCCCTGAAAATAAATAAAATGCTACATTCTCTCATCCTTAAAAAGACCACCCAAAGTCCTCAGAGAGGTTTGTAAGTTAAACTTTTAAAAAACTGTATGAGGTGTTATGCTGTTAGGAAGCTAAAATGCCAGTCTTGAACAGCACAGCAATGCTCCTAGAAGGCTAGAGACTCCTGAGAGTTGAAGAGATTTTCTCATCTTAGCACATCAACACCATCAAAGGGCCGGTTACACCTGCAAGTTCTATATGTAGCCTGCAGGGAAAATGTACTCACAGTGAATGCGCACCCCAGCTGAGGAACCCTGAGCCAGGGGAAATAAAAGTTTCCAGAAGATCTGTACACAAACCTGTAATTTTACCCAGAAAGTGAAATCACCCTTTATTGTACTAAAGAATAAAGAACATTTAATGTTGTTTAGAAAAGATTTTAACCTTACAAACCTGTTCACTCTATCTTGAGAAGACAGGCTGGGAAAAATAATGGTTTTCCAGCCATGAGTCTTTCAACAAAGCAATGAAGCCTTGTGCACTCTAATTCTACAATATTTACCTATTGACAGTATTTAATTTTTGCATCCCTCTATTTACTCTGTATTATTTGTTCAGAGTATTGTATCTCTGTTGAAGAACTGTCCTTTTCTTCCTCTAATGTTCAACAAAACAGAAATGTTCATTCAACTTAAAATCAATTATTCAGCATTAGACCTGTATACAAAAATGCTAGTCTTTTTCAACTTTTGTCTTCAACTCAGAAAATGTAGTAATGTTATGTTTTACTAACCCATCTCTTTCTGCAGAAGAGCCAAATTAAAATTACCTTCTTTAGTTGCTTCCATAAGATTACTACAACTGGAACTGAAAGAGGAGCTCCTTTTGTAGAGATAATATGGTACTTTCAATTCTAATTCTGCAATACACCCAAAGTTTTGTTCTTTTGGCATCTGTCAAAGTGGCTGAACTCCTAACTCAGGATGTTAATCTTTGAAAATATGAACCTTCTCAATCTTTAGATAATCTATACCCCACAATGCCTTAAAGTTCCCTACTTAAATGTGGGAGCTACATATTGATTAAAATTTATGTGTTTGGTATTTGATGTGTGTGTTGCAGCTGGGCTTTGATTTGTTATGCAAATTATAACAATTAGCAAATAGTTACATCATTTATCCTATTTTTTCAATGTGATTCTATTTGTGGGAGAGAATGCCTGTGTGTATGTGTGTGTGTGTGCATGTGTGTGTGTGGAGAGAGAGAGAAAGAGAGAGAGGGAGAGAGAGAGAGAGAGAGAGAGAGAGAGAGTCAATGACTCAAAGGAAGAGAGCTGGAAGAGTATCTTGATGTCGTATGTTCTCTGTATTTAGCCACAATACTGTGTACAATGAGATGGAATTCAGTAATTCAATTTCCAGATTCTAACACTACTATTCTTAAATCCGATTATAAAGTCAAGAATATTGCATTACCATATTATAAATGGAGATAAGCAAGACAAGAGGAGAAATAAAAGAGATACAAGTAGAAAAAGAAGACAAAGTATATATAAGAGACTGTAAAGTCACTATATACAAAATTAGTAAACTAAAATCAGTAGGATTCCTATATGCCAAACACATGAGCTGAAAATTAATCAGGGATACAATCTCATTAACAACAACACAAAAGAAACAACACAAAAATAATATCAATTGAAAAAATCCACTTGTGAATAAAGCAAATAAAAGATTTACAATAAAAATTTTAAGAGACTGAAGAAAAAATTCAGAAAGACGTCTCATGCTAAAGGTTTGAAAGAATTAATAATGTGAAAATGTCCATTCTTTTAAAAGCAATACACAGATTCTCATTCAAAATATCAAGGCCCTTATTTATAAACACAAATTAAACAAACTGAAAGATTTATATAGATGCACAAAAGAACATGGCTAAGTAAAGTAATCCTGAATAAAAAGAGTTCTGCAAGATATATCACCATCTCTTATTTGAAACTATACTCTAGAAATACAGCAACAAAAACAATTTGGTACTGGCACAAAAGCAAACATCTACAGCAATGGCGTAGAATTGAGAACTCAGGTAGAATTCCACATGATGACAGTATATAAGTTTGACAAAGGTGTGAAAAATATATTTTGGAAAAAAGCAACCACTTCAACAAATATATTTTATAAATTTCTAATTTATATATAATATTAATTTTATTATACTTGTTTTATTATAAATATATATAATTTCTTCTAATTTTTTAGATTACAGTTACACTTTTTCACTCATCCCTTTTCTTCTTTCAAGCTCTCGCTTGCTGTTTTCAAATTAATGTCCCCTTTATTTTATCAGTTATTGTTTCGTGATATTAATATATGTGGGTATGTGTAGGTTCAAAAAGGAACAACATATCAAACTTGATACATGAAATGATCAGCATTTAACAAAATGCTTATGTAAAATGAATAGTCTAACTTCAAGGATAACACACAGAATTATTTTTTTAGAATCTTGCAATAAGTAACAACAATTTAACATTACTAAATTTTGTGAGAAAATAACGTCATTCTTTTCCACTCAGTTCAAGGCTGATTGTTGGCTGGTCCACTATAGACTTTCTCATGTTGAGTAATTAGCTTGTTCTTATTCTCTGGAATATTCATCCTTAAAAGGAGTTTTATTTTATTGTATTTGTTTGTTTTCTTAGATTTTTGTTTTGTTCTAATTTTACATTTGTTGGGATGATGAAAATCTTGCACTTAATTTCATTTACCTGCTGTATTGAATTATCTATTTGTATAAGTTTAACAAAGCTTAAACTCAAGGGATGTTTTCAACTTGGTCATGAAAGATTATCTTTTTAATGTGTTGCTGGATGTGGTTTGTGATATTTTTGGATATTCTTTTTCATCTATGTCATCATTTACATTGATTTTGGGGAAATTGTATATTCAAATGTAAAAGTCTGAAACTATATCTTTATATATTAACTGTACATAAACATCATCCATCATCTAAAGGTCTAAAGCAATTGTCCAAAAGTAAAAAGATACTCTTTCAGATAGCCTGAGCAAATGGGGCAGTTCAAAACTATCGGTAACTGCAGATCTGGATATCAAATGCCCTTTTCAGGACTCCATAGCTTCCGGGCCTGCCTGTAGTGTACTTAAACTCACAGTGGAAGATACTCTTCACATAGAATAAAAATAAATAATTTTTAAAAGTGTCACCCAAAAGGAATTAGTGGCTTTTGTATAAGTCTTACAAGTTGAAAACTGGTAGAAAAAGAAAAAAAAAAGTGAAGCAAAAAGAAAAGAAAAAATTGATACAGAAGCACACTAACTTTAGTGAAAGTGTTCTAATACCTGTGGAAATTAGCAAAAAAATATAGTTTATTGTATTATACATAGTTTTAAATCACTGAAAACTTCTCTACTAACAAAAATATCCAATGCAGAGACAGGCTGAATAGTGAGAGAAGTGCATTGCCAAATATTTGTTATATAGATAGTGAAAGTCTAGTGTATTTGAAGACCCCAGAAAGAAAATAAAATTACAAATAATCTAAATCTCAAATGAGCAATTGAAAGGAGCACTTATCTTGTGAATAGAGGCCAATAAAATCATGACAATGTGATTAGCACCTTTAGCCCTCAGGGAAATTCAAATTAAAATGCCTATGAGTTTCCTGGCACCTCTGTCAAAATGCCTAAGGTCAAGAAAACAATACACAGCAGATGTTGGGGGGAAATGCAAGATAAAGAAATGGCCTCACACCAATAATGATAATGTAAATTAATCCATTTACCATGAACATTAGTGAGAAAGTTTTTTTTTTTTTAAAAAAAAAATTAAAACCAAGACTCCCCTATGAGACAGCTATACAGCTCCTGGATATACGCAGAAAATTCTAAGTCAGCAAATGTACAGTGTGTTCATTACTCTCTACTGCTGTGCTGACATGACCCAACCAAGGTAACTTAGAGTGGGAAGCAAACAGAAGCAAGACTGTGACAAGAACAGCCCTTGCAGCGGCAAATTGAGAGCTCACATCTTATAGTACAAGAACAAACAGAGTAAACTATAAATTCTACAAATTTTTCAACTCCCATTTCCAGTGGCATACCTCCTTTAACCATGTCCGACCTCTTGAACCTCTCCAAAAAGCACCATCAACTGGGGACCAAGCATTAAAATGTCCAAGATTACAGTGAGTGTCTCACTCAAATCACCACAGAGAGCTATCTGCTTAATCATCTTAATCACTACACTGTTCACAAATGCTAATTATAGAATCACACTACATGCATATCAAGAGAGACATAGTGTATTGTTGTAGTTTGAATGAGAAATAGGCCACAAGTTAGGATCATATATGATCTGGTATGATATGATAACAAAGTACCAGTTAGCTGGTGGCAAGTGTCTATGAAAAGAGAGGCCTCATAGGGGTCATGGCAGGAGGCAGCTGCCCACTGCACGAAATACTTAGAAGCTGTTTCTACATAAGACTTTGTTATTATAACAGAGAGATATGGTTATGATAACAGATATTGTAATGCCTGAATCTCAATCACCCAGAGAGACCACCAGAGGCAGAGGTGTCTGAAATGCAACAGCAAGGTTTATTGTCAGCACGATACAAGCTTAGGCAGGGAGCTTGTTCTCCACACCACACTCGCACCCCATGAGTACAGTGCAGGGAAGAGCTCAATGCCCCAAGTTACACAAGCTTTTTATAGGCAAAGACCACAAAACAGAGTTACTTGGGGTCAAGGCTGCAGGTGTGCTCTTGATGAACTCATGCTTAGGGACTTTTTATAGCTTAACATTCCTGGACCTCACGTGGATGGTGTGGCTGGCCAGTTTATTACTGCCTGAACGTTGGATCATTCAGGTGTCCTTAGTGCTTAGCTCATTGTCTCCAAGAACTGGGCAAGACCCTGGCAGGAATGTGAAACTGAGCTCTATTTTATCTCTATGGCTACTAGAATACAAAATGGGGTTTCTTGAAGTAAGTTTACTCTCTGCAATATAATAACAGAAAGCAGAAGAGAGGGAGAGAGAAAGAGAACGGAAAGATTCCCTAGAGAACAAAAGGCAAAAGAGAGTGTCAGCAGCAGAAATTTTTCTTAAATGAGACTTGACTCTAGAACTCATGTGAGGGCATTGTTTCAGAACCTAGAGCAGAATCTTATCAGCACATGAGTTAATGTGTTTGATTATGTAAGTAACAGCTGGTGGCATGATTGTCTTTGATACAGAGCCTCCCCTTCAGATTCTAAGAGAACGAGCATCCAAAATATTACATATTCTCTCTAACACATAAATTTTTAGAGTTTGGTTTGCTGTGTCACTCTGATTGGTTTCTTAAAAAGCTAAACAGCCAATAGCTAGGCAGGATTTCCAAGCACAGCAGACACTAGGAAGAAGAAAGTGGGACCTCTAGGAGAGGCAGCATGGGCAATCCATTGTAAAGGTAACTAAGCCACCTGAAAGAACAGAGATTAAAAATATGAGTTAACTAAAATAAGAGCAAGTTGGAAACAAGCCTAAGCTATCAGTTAAATTTTTATAATTACTAATAAAAATCTTGGTGCAAGAGAAATCCCAAATAAGACTCCAAGCAATAGTGGAGATGATCCCCAAAGTGGGCATCTTCCCTGTAATCAGATTGATGACTATCCTAATTGTCATCACAGAGCCTTCATCTAGATCCAGAGTCAAGCACCGGGCCAAACTCTCAGAGTCCAGTTGAAGAGAGGGAGAAAGGGTTTTATGAGAAAAAGGGTCAAGACCAGGATGGGGAAACCCACAGAAACAGCTGACCTGAACTAGCTCAGGAACTCTGAACTGATAGCTGAGGATCCTGCATAGGACCTAAGTAGGTCCTCTAAATGTGAGAAACAGTTGTGTGGCTTGGGCACTTTGTGGGGCCTCTGGCAATGGAAACAGGATTTATCACTAATGCATAAACTGGTTTTTTGAAGCCTATTCCCTATGGAGAAATGCCTTGCCCAGCCTTTATGCTGAGTGGTGGTAGTTGAGGTGGTGGTGGAGAGCTTGGTCCTGTCTCAACTCGATGTGCTAAAATTTGTTGACTCCCCTTGGGAGGATTTATTCTCTCTGAGGAGTGGAGAAGGGTGGGGCTGGGGGAGGTGGGGAGAGCACAAGGAGGGGAGGGGGGGAACTGTGGTTGAAATGTAAAAGGAAAAAAAAATTCTTAAAAAAAAAATCTGACTATGCTTTTCCTCTCTAATTAACCGATGTAATCTTTTCTCTGTGGAAATTTATTAACAGGAGCCTGGAACTATGGGTGAGCAATCCATCTCAGAGAAAGACTCCCATGCATGTGTGACTCCTCCTTATGTCTTTTGTCATGTGGTAAGGAACAAACCACATCCTCTCTGAGATGTTTAAATCCTCATTTATATTTACAAAAACTTATTATGACTAGGAGTAGCTGTAAAGCAAAAGAACCACAGCAGCAAAGAGCTGAGCAGAGTCCATGCTGCTCACTGGTAAATCAACCTCTTCTTATGTGCCTCTCACAGAAGTACTCAGTCTGAGCCATCAACAATTCTCACATCAGAGCTGAAGTCCTGCTGTTCCCATAACTTCTGTAGTTCATCATTTTGCTTCAGTCGGAGTTATTAATCTATTTCAATTGATTGACAGTTGCACAGCAGTCATTTGATTTATAATTTGCACCCAAGTTATTGAATTTATAATTTGGACAGAGCTCTAAATGCATTTTTGATTTATGTGTGTCCCCCATGCAGTTATAACAAATCATTGGTGCTTGAGCAACATTTACTGTAAGACAAGTACGTTTAGCAGCTGAATTTTTAAAAGGGCAAAGGAATCTGAATTTCTTCATGTAAAATAATCGTTCCTTCAAACATCAGTGGAGGGAATAGTGTGTACATGTGAACTAGTGACTATGTCAGTGTTTAATAACCAGAGAAAACCATGTTCCCTTGTTATTCTGCCTCTCCATAGGCTGTACTACAAATTTGGAGTTTGCTAGAACAGTGGAACTTTTCAATTAGCTTTTTTTTTTTTTTTATTCCTTAAATGTTTAAGAAGAGCTAGTAGCAAAATTTAGAATGTAAACAAACTTCCTGCTACTCCTTCTCTAATAATTCCTAAGCTTCACAATTTAATATAACTCAGTGAAACATGTAAAAAAAAATATATATCATATCTTTATCTCTGGTGGGTTTTAATAGCATGGTCAGTGATGCTTATAAAAACTTAGAGTACAAAAGCACTATGCAAATTCTTGGTTTGATGTGTTAGATTCTCTAAGCAATGAGTTTAGGAACTAGAAATATCCTTACTTTTTATTAGACATTATTTATCAAAGAATCAACCTTACCAATATTTTTCCCTGGTGAAACCATAGTATGAATATATTTTATATTTTTGTCAATTGAGGTTTAAATTGGACCAATATTTACAGAAATGTATCATGTCGTGGAGTGGGATTATGCTGGTAATATAAATATTTGTCCCGACTATGGATTTACTAAAACCTGACTGGTCAAAGGCAAACAGGAAGTGTGGACGGGACTACCAGGCTAAGAAAACTCTGAGTACAGGAAGAACAAAGACATATGCCAGGCAGATCCGCCAGAGAGAGCAGCCAGTTAAACAAGATGGGTTGAGTTCAGATAAAGGAGCTAGCAAATTATATTCCTAGGCCCTAGGTCAATCAGGGTAAAAATAATATAAGCCTGTGTGTGATTATTTGTGGCTAAACAGGGCTGAGAGTGGGGCCAAATCTCTGATCCAGGCCTGGAAAGTCTGGAAAGACTTTTTACAACAAAGTCAAATTGATGTTTTCACTCACGGATAAATTGGTAGATATTATCTCATGAAAAACGATAGATATTCCACTTTACCATTTAAAGAAATTTCAACCTATTATGTCTCTGTCTTGTGTCTTGAGATGTTCATTTCTACTAATAGTACTCTGCCTTCTATACCATGGACCAGCAGAACCTGCTTTTCTGTACAACGATGCCCCTATTCCCACTGAGCACCTGTTCTCAACTACTTCTACCCCTAATTTCCCCAGTATATAGTAACTGATATTTTATTCATAATTTATAAGAGGCTAATAATCCTCTGCTTCCATATTTGATCAGATTCTGTGATGACTACCTTTTGGCATGTAGCTGAAAGTGAAAGTGCTCTACCACATCCATGTTACCACAAATGATATGAATCCAGAATTTATGATATTTCAGTTTTATTTCACATTATATATGCACCTTTTTAAAAATTATTACTCTATTGTTTTAATCTTAACACAATCTTTATGCCATTTTCTAATTTTCAAAAGATGCTAAACTTTGAAATACTCTTGCTTTTTGGATTCATATTCAAGACCTTTACATGTACCATATTTTTTTCCTCTGTTGCTACTGCCTAGTTAGGTAGACTCCAACAGAGCAGTTAATGGAAGAAGCAAAGTTAATACTTTTTAGCCAAATAAAAATAGCTGCCTCTTTAAGATGCACCTCTAATTGTGAAACAGTTTTCTTCCTGGTATGGTATTAGGTGTCATATTAATCTTTCTTTCTGACCTCATTCTGGCAAATTGTCTTGGTGAGGGAAATAAATAATGTTTCTCTAAATTGATTTATATGAACTCTGGAGATATAACACTAGCAAAAAAGATGCAGCACTGGTCAGTGGATCAAAGGTGTCTGTACCTTATCATTTGTCTCAGACCAAGTTCCATGCAATTACTGAAATGCCCAGTTTCCTAATGCCATGCCTTCAATCAAATACTCTGAACTTTGACTTGTAGTGATTGAGTCTCAGCTACAGTGCAATGGCTTCTTCCACTGACCAGAAAATGACCTCATCTAAAAACCAAAGCTGACATTGGAGGGTCAGGTTAGAGAAACAAAAATGAACATCAGGACAAGGAGGCCATGGCTTTGGATTCTCTACTTCTTCCATAAATTTAGCAAAAGTACTGTATTTCAGAACATAACAGCCCTTTGTTCTTTCCCCTAACTCTGAGCTGAATGATTGCATAGATATAAATTGGTTTCAATCTTAAACTCACCTTTGATTGTAATCAGAATCTGCTTTGTGCAGCATGGCAAGTATCCACAAGAAGAAAACTGTACCCATAACCTGTTAGTTAGTTAACTAATTTTCTTCTGTGTGTAAAGTGGCACAGTTTATTTTGATAGTATATAATAACTAACCTTAAAGATTTTATCTATCATATGTTACATACTGAATATTTGCATTATCATAGGAGTCAGTTCCTGAAACTGCAATGGCTAAAGTGAAGACATTTTGACCAGTACCTTCTTAGATTATTAGATCATGAGAGTGAAGCTTTACTAAGTGGAATTAGTGTCTTTGTGAGAAGAAGCAGGAGAAACACTCTCATTGTCAGCTGAGGATCCAGACAAAAGTTAATTCTTGGCAAAATAGGAGAATGTCCTTTTGAATAATCTTATACTTTCCAATTTCTAAAACTATAACATGGATATTGTGCTTCTGTTGGGCTTGATTACAATGGTCTGAGCAGATTACCAACCAGCTATTTGATCATTATTCAAAACAAGCAAGTAGAGAACATTTTATGAACTGAAAGCCACTACTATCTCACTGAATGAGGAGACATCAGTTGTCAAGAGCAGTTCAATAGAATGGAATTGGAAAAGGAGAAACTATATAAGACAGTGATTTTCAACTTTCTTAACGCTGAGCCCCTTTAGTGAAGTTTCTCATATTGTGGTGAACCCCCAATCATAAATTGTTTTGTTGTTACTACTTTATAATTGTAACTTTGGAACTCTTATGAATCATGATGCAGATATCTTTGGAGACATATGTTTGCTAAAGGGATCATGACACACAAGTTAGGAATCACTGATAAAAAAATTCAAGACATGAAATTTTATTCAGAGATTGATATAATAATGAGTCTGGAAAAGACTGTCATCTCAAACAGAAGTAGCATGCCCAAAATGATAAAGCTTTCCAATAAACAAACTTGATTCCAACAATGGCTATCAGTGATCCAGACAATTACATAGAAAAACCCAAGGTTAATCATAAATAAAGCAGAAATCTCTGTAACATCAAAGTGCAGAGAGTATGGTAAGTTATCCTGTTTTATATAAAGAAGCAACTCATGAGGATTTAGGGAAAAACAGAGGCTGTGAATCTTTCTTTAAAACACTGTATTAGTTAGAGAAATTTCTCAAGTTGAGTAGAAACAAATTGTAGCTAGAAGTTTCTTGGTCCCCATTTGCCCCACGGTCTGGATGAATCTCTTCTATCTGTGGTCCCACAGTCACTTATAAACTAATTACAAAGAGGCTTAAATTAATTACAACCTCTTTGGTATATGGCTTAGGCTAATTACTAACTAGCTCTTTCATCTTAAATTAACCTATTTCTATTAATTTATGTATCATCATGTGTCTCATGGCTTAGATGTCTGTGTTCAATTAAATTTGCTCCCATGGTAGCTCACAGCATCTGTTCTGACCCCACCTTTCTTCTCACTGTAACTCTCTATAATTTCTGACCTGTTTGTTAGCTGTCTTGCCATAGACCAAAACAGTTTCATAATCAACCAATGATAGCAACACATATTCTCAACATAAAGAAAGACCATGCCACAGCATATATCCATAAGGCAAATGCCTCTGGAGAAGCATCATTCACTAATTTCCTGGTACATTTGTTGTTATCAAATGTAAATATATGAGATCATATCACATTGAAAATAGTGATCAATATTTCTTAACATACGTATGAGCCATATCGTATAATGATATGTATTTCCTTTTACTTTTATTTGAAATGAAAATTTCATTTCACAACTAGTGTTGTTTCCAGCAACTTCACAAGAAGATTTTCTTGAACCAAAGAGATTTCCTTCCATTAGTGAATGAATCATTTAAAGAGCATTAGCTTCATATAAGGAAAAATTAGAAGTTCAGAGTTTGTATCCTATCACCAAAATAAATAAGTAAAGTTACAAGACCCATAATAAATACTACCTACTAAAACTTAGCTGAAATTTGGAAGATTATGATATTAACTCATACAGGAATGATGCTATTTAAAAAATGCTTTTGATAAGGTAAATTGAACATTGTCAGATATTGTATAATTGCTTAAAGTTTATAACTTCAAACTTACACTAAATCATATGCCTCTGTTTTGAAATTAATAAATCATTAGGGTCAGGCATGTATGTGTTGCCACATTACTATGGTAACATTGAGACTACATGATTACATTTCTTCTCTGTCCATGAGAAGAAATAAAAATAAAATCTGAATAAATTTTTAGTTTTCTGCAATGAATGTGCATATATTCAGCAAGTGGTACAAAATTCCTTAGGGAACTAAAGTTCAACTAAACCACCTAAAGCTCATAAATTTATGACTAAGGCTAGAAGTAGTCACAGAAATAAATAAGACCTTGAATATTATTTGATTATAAAACTATGTAGAAAAGATTTAGTGAAGACAATATTAATATTCTATAATACAGAAAGCAGAGGAACTAAGTAAAACCTTATATAATGATATGTGAGAGATGCAGACTGGGGAAGGCATAACACCAGTAGTGGACATAAGATTTCCATGCACCAGCTTTAAAGACAGCGAAGCGAATACATACCAACTTTCTCCTTATAGAGATTATCTAGATAGCTCTTTCACCATTAGAATATTCACATTTTAAAAATCTGCAGTATGTATACTAGTCATTTTTCTTGTAATGATATGTGTGATCATACATCTTATATAATTTCTTTATATCATGATTTTGGTGGTCTTTATGAAAACGGAAACTTTATTTTCATGAAGTTCTGGATGTATAAAACCTGCTCAATAAATACTTAATACGTATGAAAGATGCAAAATAACATCATCTAATCTTGAGAATGAATATTTTGCCTTAAGAACTAGCACAAAACTTATCTGTAGCTGGTTTTGAAACCTGGGGACTTGATTTGCCAATGTCTTTTCTATACTGGATCCCTTGCTATAAAGAGTTCACAAACAACAGTCTAATAAACAAAGAGATTTAGAAAATGTATAGAATTGTTGAATATCTTTCTTTCTTGTTTTTTAAAACTCATTAATAAAGATATCAAATCCAGAATGACATTTTCAGTGAACCCAACCTTGTAATGAAAACATTTTCATTTTCATTATAATATATTGGTTAATGCTTATTACAAGAGAAGAAGAAATGCATATTAGCTGTAGTTTCATTTTTTAAAAAATATTTATAAAATAAAGACTTTTTTTACCCATGTATCCCCTTGCTCCAGCTCCCTTCCCCCTTGTGCCCACTCCTGGTCAGCCTTCAGTCTCCCTCCTCCCCATTCCCCCACTCCCAATGTCCCAAGGTGGATCAGCTCAGCATTCATTCCAGGCAAATCCAATTTCCTCATCCTATTAACAAGACTGGGTTAGATGTTCCTCTGGAGAAAACGGGCTCTGAAGTGCCAGTCTATGCACATGAACACAGTCTGATCCCTCTCCTTGAGGCATATTTCCCATGTCAGTGGACAGTTGCCTATGCTTGCAGGGCCTAGTTCCTTTTCCTGATGGTTCCCCAGTGGCTGTTCTTGATTCAGTGAGCTCCTCAGAGCTCCAGCCAGTCATCACTGTGGGAATTTTCCTCATAGTCCCTATCTCCTTGCTCATATAAACTCCTCTCCCCTGCTCTCAGCTGGACCAGGAACTCAGCCCAGATCTTAGCCATGTATTTCTGCCACTACCTCTATTCATTGTTGAATGTAAGTACTGTGATGGCATTTAGGGTGGCTATTTATTTGATTATAGGGGAAGTCCTGTCTAGGCAACACCTCCACTATTGGTTGGACCCTAGCCAGGGACATCCTGTGAGTTCTTGGAGGTTTCCCTAGCACCTGTTTTTTTTCCAACCTCACAGTGGCTTCCTCTATTAAGATCTCCATCTCTTTTATTTTCTCCCTCTTTGTTGTTCCTCTCATTCAGTCATCTCTTCTCATGATTTGGTCCCACCCCTTCCTGGTCCCAGTCCCTTGTTCTCCCACTTAAAGAAGGAGATCTCTATTTTCTCTTCCCAGGGGACTCCCTGGATGTCTCACTTAAATTTCTTCTGGTCCCAAGCTGTTCAAGGGGTGTGGTTTGCAGCTTGGGTATTTTTTTACTCTTTTTCTAAAGGTCACTAATGAGTGAGTGCATCCCATGCTTATCTTTTTGGGTTTGTGAAATCTTGCTCAGTATAGTCTGCAAATCCATCCATTTCCCTGTGAATTTTAGGATGTCATTTTCTTTTTATTGTTGAGTAGTATAGATGGAGTTTGTTACAGTTTGTTAATCCATTCTTCAGCTGAGGGGCATCTAGGTTGTTTCCAGGTTATAAAATGAAAAAATTGTAGCTTCACTTTTACATTATGAAGAATGTCAATGTTGTAAAGCAAAAGATACCCAGACTACAATCCACAAACCCTGAGAAAACAGAAAGAACATAAGAAAGACATGCCTGGTTCATCCAGGGAAGAGGAAATAAAGATCTTGTGAGTAAAATGGGATCATACTGGGGAGCAAGCAAGGCAAGGTGGGAAGAAATCATGAGAGAAGGAGATGGCTGAGGAGAGGAGCAACAGAGAGGGAGAACAAAGACATAGTTATCTTGATAGAGGGAGCCATTGCAGTGTTAGAGAGAAAGCTAGTACTAGGAAAGCATCCAGGAACCCATAAGATATCTCCAGCTAAGATTCCAAGCAATAGTGGAGAGGGTGCCTAAACAGGACTTCCCCTATAATCAAATGAATGACCACTCTAATTATCCTTATAGAATCTTCTCCCAGAAACTTATGGAGACATATACAGAAATCTATAGCTAAGCACCATGTCTAGATCCTGGTCCAGCTAAAGAGAGAGATTAGCTGATGATTATCTGTAATTTTAGTTTATGTGGATTTCTGATGCCATTTTTTTTCTTGATGATGTAGTAACAGTGAATTAGACAAATGTCAAAAGTCAAGTACTATTGGGGAAATATTGTAAAACAGACTCTTAGAAGACAGTTAATGGGGGCTGAAGAGATGGCTCGGTGGTTAAAAGCACTGATTGTTCTACAACAGGACCCAGGTTCAATTCCCAGTGCCCACATGGCAGCTCAGAACTGTCTGTAACTCCAAAATCTAACCCCCTCACACAGGCAAAACACCAATGTACATAAAATAATAAAAAGTAAAGAATAATAAAAAAAAACTTAAAAAGAATACAGTTAATGAAAGAATCTTCTGGTAACCTAACATAAGAGTGAATTAGGATGGTCTACATTTCCTTCCATCCAGGAGAACAGGGAGCACAAATGAGAATGAGTTAAGAATGTTCATTTACATTTCTTTGATTTCTGCCTTCCATGCTAATACCAAGTATCTGCCTGTGAAGAATACCTCTCCCATGCTCAAGCTCTTCCTGGCTTGGAACTGCAGGTCTCTTTCACTTACACCCTGGAGTTCTACTTTGGCCCTTGCCACTATCAGACACATTCCTGACCAATAAAGTCATTTCCTAGGTCCTTATTACTGCTTTGACTGTGGATGAGCATTTACTGTCAACTCTGAAAAAACTTCCAGATGAAAACACAGTACAGTGTTCTTTACCAGCCCCATTGTACTACATGTCCAAATAGTGTTGTGCTTCAACAATGTATGAAAAAGTTTCCCTTAAAATTCAGATTCACCTATTGCCAAAGGGCAGCACCATTTGTCTTTAGCAATAGGTTCACAAAGACTGTCTGTTGCTATGTATTCTTTAGCCATTTCTCCAGAAATGCCAGACATTCTCTGTGTTGTAATCCCTTAGGGAGATGCCTGTTGTCTTTAAAATAGTCCTACCAGTGTGTGAATTTTCTAAGTTTTATCTACACTTTGCCATAAACCTCATGAAATTTTCCTCACTCAAAAAAAAAAAATCATCTAATTTAGGAATAGTTTGTTTTAAAGCTCTGAATACTTTTATAAACAAAAATAAACTTTAGGCAATTTCTAGTTGCCATACTTTTGAATATTCAACAACATAACTTTGATAATTTTTCCCATACTGAATTTCTATGAGTTTCAGCTGAAGCAAGGGTCACAGCTGCCTATAATTAGTGTTTGAAATTGGAAGGTGTCCTGGTCACCTCAGATATTATTTACAGGCATTGTTCATTCCAGGTCATTTGTTCACTCACTAAATATAACATAGAATGCACTCCCAAAAAGAGTAACAACATATGTAACAACAGAATGTTCTTGAATTTCTCTACAGCTTTCATTTCTTTCTACTTAATTTAACCCCACTCACCTGAGCCCAACCCATGGTCCATAGCCACTATGCTGCAAAGACTTGAGGCGTCATAATAGCAGAGAGAAGTTGGATTTGTACTGCTTTGAATCTTCTACAGTATCTTTACTTCATGGAACTGAAGATGGGCAATAATATTGAAAGATGTTCTGTGGATTGTAGAACTGACCAATATCTCATTGTACTCTTTTCCTCCCAATTATTAACTCTAAATGTCATCTAGGTCTGAGTGAAAACATGATAAAGGCAAAGAATTGTGGGCCTGAGGGGATAAAAAAAGAGAAACCGAGAAACAATCAAAATTTAAATGTTATAGACAACAAAACCACTGATCAACTCTATATGCTGTATGTGTCTTATGGATTTGCATGGTTTTCATTATTAAATTCCTTAATTATTTTCCTGGCTTTTTCAAATATATTTATATGATTATCCTTTTTATTGAAAAAAAGTTCTTTCAACTTTTTTCAACGTGTTCCTCCTCCTCATACTCTTTTAAGTTTTTCCCCATCTCCCTTGCCCTCTAGATTCACACTTTCTGTCTCTCCTGAGAAAACAAAAAGGCATCTAAAGAATAATAATAAAATAAAATAAACACAAAGTAATAGAATTAGTCCAAATAACCGAATAAGAAAAAAAAAAGCACAAGAAATGCATATAGATGTAGAGACATATACATTTGCATGCATAGGAATTCCATAAAAACACAAATTTAAATCACAATATGTACACTAAGGACCATTAAGTTGTTTCATTGTTAATTTTTTATTTGTATATTTTATTGTTTTATCTAATGTCTTGATTTAATATTATGAGACAAAGAATGTCCAAAGATGTAGTCAGGTTTGTGCTGGTCATATTCTGCTGGCCATGGGATCTGTTCTTAAGATTGATTTGTTTACCCAGTGAAACTCCCTTGGAAAAAAATATTTTTTATTTTGTTTTTAAGTGGCTTAGAGAAGTTCTAATGAACAGTTATGTGTTATTCAAGAGTTATTTCTCCTAATTCAAATTCACATTTTTTATATTTCAATGATTTTTCTTTATTCTTTTTTTTTCTTTTTTTTAAAATTTATTTATTTATTTGCCTTGGTGTTTTGCCTGGAACTGGAACTACAGACAGTTGTTAGCTGCCATGTGGGTGCTGGGAATCGAACCCGGGTCCTCTGGAAGAGCAGATGGTGCTCTTAACCGCTGAGCCATCTCTCCAGCCCCTTCTTCTTTTTTCTTTTTTAAGATTTACTTATTTATTATGTATACAATGTTCTGCCTGCATGTGTCCCTGCAGGGCAGAAGAGGGCAGTAGATTTCATTACAGATGATTGTGAACCACCATGTGGTTGCTGGGAATTGAACTCTGGACCTGGGGAAGAGCGGGAAGTGCTCCTTAACCAGTGAGCCATCTCTCCAGCCCCTAAAGATTTTTCTTTATATTTTTAGTATTATTACAAATCAAGAGCCCCAGCAGATATTTTTCTACTTCTGTGGTCAAATCACACATCTTTCTTTGTAGATGAATTGTTCCTCTTGACTTAATCTTCCACATGCTAGAAAGAACATTAAATCTACTTTAGGAGATATAGCTATTTGGCAATAAGCCTTATCAAGATAATTTAGAAAAGGACATAGGTACCATTGTCATCTATCAAAACTCAGTTAGTTGGATTTGGATAGATGCTATGTCTCTGAAAAACTTAAGTAAAGATTTGATTTTCTGATTTGCCTCCAAAACTCCTTCATAAGCTCTTGAACAATTTGAAATAGATAAATGGTGGAACATAAAAACCTTTGGCAATTTTTCCCTTTAGGTTTGTTTTATGACAGTCTTTCCTGGGATGTCCTTTGATTTACTTTATTATCGTCTATGTACACATAAAGCCCTATTTTACATTTCTCCCATATGAGTACTATCCACATATGCCATCTGTAGACAATTCTCCAATTGTCTGTGTCTGTAAATTGATGAAATGTAAAAATAAAATTGTAAGATAAAAACTTGCTAGGGAGGGACAGAGGTGGAGTCTAAGGGGGAAGTAATAATTTCTTTTCCAGGTGGTTCTGAGAGTCTTTCCTGGCAGATTGTAGTTACCAATAGAAGCTGTCGACCATCTGTGTTGAAATCTGCTACACTAGACATCAACACTGAAACTCTGGGAGCAATATTTTAATTAGTTCTGACCGTTCAAAACATCAGACAAGAGGAAAGTTAAGTGTGGAAATTTTCAATTAATAATGTGATTATAGTGTTGTGTAAGACTGTAAACAGCCATTGTAGTAGGTGGACGGTTATGACTCACATTATGAAAAATGTTAAGTGAAAATTCACTATATAGATTCAGTTCTAATACCAAAAAAATATTTGGTGTGTGGAATCAGTACAAATAAGTTCAATAATAAAAGTGCATATTTTATGGTAGTGGGTAAGTAGATAGGTACACAAGAAAGGCAGTTTGGCTTTCATGTATTTCATTGGCACCAGAGAATGAAAACTTAAATAGATAAATCAATATTTTTCATTTCTCTGACCTGGGCTGACTGTCCTCTAAATGACAAAATGATAATTGCTATTTTAAATCACCTCAAATTGTGTTTCAGAAGAGCTACTAAATATTTTAATGCAGATCACTGGAAAGAATCTCTTTGTTCCTCCTCATATGAATATAACAAGTTCTAAAATTGGGGTTATTGTAGAAATTCTTTGAAAGCTTACAAAAATGAGAGGAAAACTTCAAAATAAGTGAATCATACTGTTTTGCAGATATCATTTTGAATATGACAATGGAAAATTAAGAATTGACATATAGTGAAATTTTTAGGTATGTAAACCATGAAATAATTTGTAGTAGTTATTTTGTGTGCACAAAAGACTTTTAACTTGTAGTCTGGGAAAACATTGTTTTCTATGTAGAGTCACTCTACAAACAAAGGCAATCAGTAATGTTATCTAAATGCATAATGTGTCTTGTGTTGTGCATAAGTATACAATCATTCATTATTAGAGTTTTTTTTTAGGACTGTGAAAACAGAAAATGCAAGGCTTTTAATTTCTAAATGAACTTTGATGGAACAAGTTTAAACCCAGCATCATCCATGTTCTCTTCCTATGGACAAATTGTTTACACAGTGAACTGGAATATAAACACCTCTTATGGTGTTCCTAAGGGCAGAATGCAAAATTTGTATTTGGGTGATTTAGCTATAATCTGAAAATGTGAACAATGCATAGGACATGGATACAGAAAAGTTAAAGTGGAGGAATAGCACATATACTTTGACATAGGTGTAGCTGAGTATTCCTAGAAGGAGACTGTGTAGCCTTTACAGATGTGAGCAGCTACAGTGTTAAAGCAGAGGCATAAATGTGAGAATGAGGGGAGCTGGAGAACATCTGGTCCCTAAGAGCCAGAGATGTTAATGAGTTAGCAATATGCTTAGTTACATCCACATTGTAGAATGAGACTTCTACTGATGAGCACTAACACAGTTTGAAACCAGACCTTCAGAAAATCTACTTACATTGAGTAGGGTGTTGACACTTGGTTACTCTGAAGTTAGAAACAATCATTTGGCTTTATCTGGATGTAAATGACAGAAAATCAAACCAACATTAAAGACAAACACTAATTGAAGTGCTCCAATTAACATAAAACTGACTCTTTGAGAGGAGTGTGATAGAACTTCTGTAATACATTGTCTGAAATACACAACATAAAATTAAAACAAAAACAAAAAGCACTTACTGACAACTTAAATAAAGAAGAAAATATATACTCTAATAAGGAATATATGGTCAATATTAATCAACATTACTGTGATACTGAAGCTGGATTTACCAATTTAAACTTACTGCTAAAATAATTTTTTAAAGTGTTAGATAAGTGTAAATATGATTTATTGAAGGAAGAGTTAAGTTAGCTTTGGTTTGAGCCAGGATAACAAGAAGCAATTAGTAGACAGATCATCAGAAAAGAAAAATTAGTAATGTACAACAATCTGTAAATTTTTATCTGAAATAAAATAATATGAATAGACATTTAACTGAATAGCAAAATAGTTTTATTATTGAATATAAAGTATGCAATAAAATTCACAATCCAACATAGACAAATATGAATTTTTCAGTGGATTATCATATCAGAAAAAACAAACTTGTAATACAGGATACTTCTGTGGCCAAATTTATACCTTATATATTTTACAGCATACCCATATATTTAATTAAAATGAAATGAATAACAGAATATATAAACATTATCTCAAACACTGGGAAACATTACTCAGGTATGAGCAGCTTCCACATAGTGAATTATGGTATGTAGTAGAAAGAACAAATACACAGGAGAAAATCTAAAATAGATCCTCTTACCATAGGCTTCAGAAGAAGCCCATCATTGACTCCTTTACCTTGATAGAAGGTGATAGGACTTGCCTTCTGTGATCTTCCTACCAAAACTACTGTTAGTAGAAAAATTCCAGACAGATAGAAAATCAGGAAAATTTTGCAAAATATCTAAAAACACTAGAAGCTGCCCAATTCTTTGAGAACAAAATCTGGAATATCACCATGATCAAGAACAGTCTAATAAAATATGGTGACTGATCTTATTGAAATTTCCTGGATAGTATCCTAGGGCACTGGTTTTACAATGATCTTTATGTAAAAATGAGGTCTGTGTTATGCAAGTGTGACCACCATCTTCACATTGATTCATTAATAATAAGAAATAAGCCAAACTCATGCAGGTCATTTGTAATTAGGAGAATGGGTACAGAGCATGTGGAAATTTCTCTCTCTTGTTTGTACATTTCTGTAAAATAAAACTATCTGAAACTTCTAAATACATGAATGCAAAAACATTAAATTTATGTATACTTAAATTATCTTTAGCTATAGAAGAGGAAGAATCTCCCCCTTGAAACAACATGGAGAATAGTGTGACAGCAAAAAGTAACCCAGAAAAAGAAAAGAACACAAAATTTCGCTAATGTGCATGATGATACATAAAGATCAGTTCTATAGAGATAACAGGTAGAGTGCTGGATATAGTCGTGGGGGAGATGAGAGAAGAAGGTAAAGGTTAAATGCTACTTATAGTGAGACGTACAGAAGTTAAATTTAAGGTATAATGTATAGCAGCAGGAGGGGTACAGTTTAAATGTTTTATTGCTTACATCTAATAAATTTCACATTAAGAGTTCTTAGAAAAACACACACACAAAAACAGAAAATAAATTGTGGTAGACACTGAGTGTATATAATAAAGCTGTAAGAATGTATATGCATATACAACCATCATGTTTTGCTTTTCAATTTCATACAACAAAAATAAAAATACTTTAAACGATGGGATGAAAGAGGCTCAGTATAAGTGATAACACAATGAAATTCAACTAATTTGGAGATTAGTTACTATAAATTATCCATGGCAAAGAATGGAGATTAAACATAATGAGTCACCATGTATATAGTTAGAAAAACAGAAAACTAGTGAGAAATAAAATATTGAGAAAAACATATTAGCTAAAATATCTTTTCCAGTGATGTGTTATTAAACAGTAATATCTAGGCTTGAATTTTTCTAATAGAGAATGTGTGGATTCACATAGTAAGATGGGGATATTTTATAGTTGATAGCAGATATCTGAACTTTGGTTTGTGGCATGGGTATTAGAGTTCAAAATAAAGGGTCACGTGGATTTAAAGGCTGGCATTAGTGACATAATCTATATGGCTGAGAAAGATTTAAAAGCAAATATTGCTAAGGTCAGTAGAGTCATGATGAAACAGAGACGTCTTATACAGGGAGGAAGTGCATGCATACTTTATAATTCTAGTGTAAGGGTACTTAGTTAAAAACTGAAAGCCAATGGTTATGAACAACACGTAGACGAGCTCCAGAGAAGTGATCTAAACTCGCTTATTCTACATTGTGTATGCAGACATTTCATAGCATCTGATTTGGGCTCTACTTGTTACTATCTCTTCTCTATTAAGTGCATCTACTTACCACATCCACTCAAAGCAGTTTAAGAACTTGTCATGATTATAATATTTTACACTGTCCAAAATATATTTCAAATAAACTTCAGTGCTATTTGATCAGGTTTGTACTAGGGCATGTATGAGGTGTTCATTGTTTTGTGCATTTATCAGGAAGAGCAAGCAGTATACCTCTCCATTGCATACCCTCCTCTGACTTGCAACTGCAAATCTCAGGCAACAAAATTACTTGTTCAAAAAAACAAAAAACAAAACAAACAAACAAAAAAGAGTCGGTATGAAACTGAAAGGACTGATAACTGAGTTTGATGTGGTGCATGATGTAAAACCACCAAATAATAAATAAAAGTAAAAAAGTGTATATCCATGTGGTGGAGGAAAGAAATTATTCCTATCTCAATTAAGAATAATAAAATAAAGATATTATAGTTTACATGATGACATATGACATGAAACCCGTGTACCAATCTCAACATTTCTCTTTTATTTTAAGAAAATCTCACTCATTAACTTCCCTGGCAAACAAGTGGCTGTAATGGTAACCTCTGAGACATATTTTGAAAGCTGATTCACACACATAATTAAGGACGACTGGAGCCTATTACCCAGTATCTTATCTAATAATGCTTCACCCAGAAAAGCTTAAAGTATTCTGGGAATCAGACTACATCCAATCTGTTTCCCATTTACAATAAGCAAATTCAATTCTCCACATCTTTGCTTTAAAGGAAATTCAATTGTCAGTGGTGCTGAAGAGCTTGAAGTTTGACACTGGGTGTGATTCCTAGTGGGGTACAGATGATAGATCAATATTAATTTCTTTTTTAAATGAAAATGTGAATACTTCTATAAAGATCAGACTTCTTTTTTAACTCATTTACTGACAACGTAGGGTGATGTGGCTCCAATTTTAGGATACACATTTTTAGCAAAATTGGAATCAGTAAAATTACACAGTGTTTCTAATCATTAGCATATCAGTCCTTTGTAATATTAAAATCTAATTTTTATAAATTAAGGAGGCACATAAACTTTTTTTACTTAGCTGTTGTCAATCTAAAAGGAGCATCATTAAGTTGGCTACAAACTAAATAAAAATGGAGTTAAAGTAAATTTTATTACACTTTTATTAAAGATTTTTGTGACAAATAATATTTGAACCAGTTGTAAACTATGAAAAATGAACTAGGTTAGTTCTGAGATTAGAAGCAGACAATAGTATATAATGTATTTTTGACCAGTTGTGGTTTTTTTGTCCATATGTAACAAATAACTTTACTATGCTAAATACAAGACATATAAGTGTATTTATGCACTTACATTTTGTGTAAATATTTATATGTATAAAGTTTATCTGTTAAGTCATGATGTTTTATGAATATTTTTCTCTAATTCTTTTTTTCTAGTTTTAAACATTTTCATTACAAAATTGCTAAGTGTCAATTTGAATTTAAAGAAGATAACATTTATATGATTACAGAATACTTTAATCCATGGATTAGATAACTTTTCAATACTGCTAATAATAAACAAATTTAATTTTTTAAATTAAATTAAAGTCATGCCTTAATGATACATTTTGTACATCTTCCACATTTCAATGTGTATTTCATAAGCTATCACTAAAAAATCCGTTAAATTTTCATCTATTTTGTATGTATGTGTAGAGGTGCATGCAGCAGGTCAGAGGACAACATGTGTGACTGATTCTCTTCTGCCTTGTGCATTACAAGTACTGAACCTAGGGTGGTCACCAGGATGAGCAACAGAAGCCTGCACTAACTCAGCCATCTAACTGGATTTCTGTATTTTAATATTTAAAACCTCAATATCTAGAATAATATTGTTTTATGAGGCATATCATTTTCATACTAAAAAAGATTTTAGAGATTATATATAATACATACTTAATATAAAAGTCATAATAACAGAACATTAAGTCTAAATGAAGCAATAAGTTTTTCAACAAAACAAGTACAACAATTTTCTTAGTTTTAAATAGAGGGACAAATGTATACCATTGCCCAAGCTACCTTTCAACTCTGTATGTAATTGACTATGGAAAGTGCTAACAATGTTTCTAGGGACACAGCTTTGGAAACATTCACTGTTGAAATTAATTTCCTCTTATACCAGTAGTCCTTCTATTGGGCTTTTGCCCCTTTTAGGGAATATAAGAAGGAAATTTCTTTGAATACAGAATAGATCTATTATTAAAGTAAATTGCACTCATATACCAACCATAAAATTAGAAAGTGAATTCAAGCTATATCAGTCTAGGATGTAAAATAAATGTAACACTCTACATGAGTGTTACATTTTCAGCAAGGAGACCATGTTTTAAATTGTCATGAGTAACAAATATTTGTAAATGCAATTTCAGGTATGTTAATGTATCAGCTTCACTAATAATATAGTATAATCAAATGACTTGTTTAATTTTAAACATTTTCTTAGTCATACCAACATTTTAAATATGAAAGAAATAGCAAAAAAATTGGCTGTGTAATAGTGCAAAAGATGAAATCATGATATAACTATACATTTATTAATAAAAGAATTTTCACTTTTTAAAAATTTCAGCTCTTAGGAATCCTAGTGTATATTACATATATAGTCTATTGCATTACAGACTGGTAAAATTTTCAATATTTTATAGTTATACACATGTTTGTGTGATAAACTTTTGCATAGTTTAACATAGAAATATCTTATATGAACAAAGACAACACTTGTGGAAAAATGACCAATTCAAATATTTTCAATACATTATTGCATAGAAAATAATACACAATTGAAGTGGAATAGAATAATTGTCAGTGTGCAGTTTTAACAACATATAAATTTGGTTCCCAGCTGCCCGTTAGATGTTACATCCCAATGGTTTTGCAAGTTGCTAAAACAGGACCACCAGCTGGGACCAACTGTTTTACAAACATGAGTCTGGGGCGGGGTACTTAAATTCAAACTGCATAGTTAACTGCATATTCTAAAAGCAAATTTTTATTAAATAAACACCCAATGTGTTAAAGGAATAAATGAGGAACAAGCAAACCTACTAAATATTCTTTTTCACTATTCATGTCCCTGTCAGTCTTGAAACTAGTCAGAACATGTCGCTATTAGACAAGTACACAAAAAAAATTATTCTCCAGATTGCAGGAAAGGGCTTTGATCAATTAAATGCTGCTAGCCCAAGAGCATTAGAGACAAAAATTTAATTGCATACAGTTATCTATTCTCTTTTGTGTTGGTAAATCCAGAGAAACATGTCTCTCTGAGTTGAAACTATATTGACTCCCAGCACAGCTTGATATAATAATAAAAACAAAGTAAAATAAAATATGATTACAAAGTTTTATATGATTCAACATTTTAGCTGATGTTGTTTTCTGCATTTGTGCTATGGACACAAGTTTAGTCTCCATTCATGCCTTAGTCAGATGGAATGTCCTAAATCTATATACTTTTGCTTCTATTTTAAAGCCCATTTTCAGGTGGTTATATATTCTTAATTCACTGGATATTATTGGCTAATATTTATTTAATAAATTTTCTTCCATATCCTTGAGAGAGACTGGTCTGTGATTTTCTATTTTATTTAGTCACATTTTGTGGTAAAGAAGACTCATCATCATGAAATAAACTGAAAATATCAATATTAACATTTTTGTATCTCTTATTTTGAAAAGCTTTTTTAGCAGAAAGATTTATAATAATGCATTTAGACATTTTGCTAGTTAGCAGAATATTCTTAATATCATTTTCTTTACAATGATTTCAAAAACTTGTTTGATTTAAAGATTGTTTTGTATCCAAATCAAACTTTCAGTATTTCTGTAAAATGATGTTCATAGCATTTAATTTTTTAGTAATGATTATTAAAATTTTAGTGACTCATGTGGCGATATTTTGCTTGTACTCTAACAAAAAAAGCTTGCCTGAAAATCAGAGGATGGAGTCAGAGAATCATAGAGGTCTGGAGATCTGAACAAAAAAAAGACAGGAAGGGATATGGCTGGGCAGAGAGAAAAAGTGATAAGGGGGTGGAGACAATAGCTTGGCTTTTTTGGCTGAGGAGCTGGCAAGGATAGTGGTAGTTGTAGCTTGCTGCTTTGTCTCTCTGATCTTTCAGAATTTACCCCAATATGTGGCTCCACAATTTTATTAAGACTAATTAGGATTTGCATTACCTCTGGCATCCTAATTGTGGGGCATAAATTCATGAAAAAGCCACAGCCTGTTGCTTGGCAGGCATGGCTGAGGTCACCAATCTGCTAGACTTTCTTTTTTTCTCTTCTTTTCTTCTCCCCTCCCCCAAAGCCTCTGAGCAAGCTTTAGAATTTTTCTATTGCAACTAATCTGCTGCAAACTCCACGAGTTTGGAGACTCTATAATCAATGTCACCTAGACAACTTCTTTGGCTGAACAGAGTAACTACTATCTTCATGGATCCTTAGCCTGACTGGTGACAGAATAATCAATTTCTGCCTTCTCCTGTCTTAGACATTTTTCCTGGGCCAGCTATTTTACTTCCTTGTTCAACTTGGTTTCATAATCCTAAAGTTAGGAGTAAAGGTGTGAAATACCACTGGTTGGATGTTAGACCTTGAGTATACAGAAATCTAGAAGGATCTCAAAAGCTGCAAAACAGAAAAAATCAATTACAGACTCTAAATAACTTTCAAAGATTGCTAGGAGGTATTTTCAACCTATGGCCCACTATAGGGTAAAAGAATGACAAACTGTGTAATTTCTTTAAAACTTACATGATGAAAAAGATTTAAATAACCCCATAGAATTATCAGCTGAATTTGAGAGAGATTTTGCTTGGGTGGAAAAAAATTACACGATGCACATGTAGATTGTGTGGATCCAGAGCATTATTGCATTCTGGTAATATTATACTCTAGGCACCCCTCTTCTGGGATTTATGCAAAGGGAAGATATTATATTGGAATGAATATTTTTACAGCCCAAACAGTGTAAGAAATTAAGGACATATGTGGGAAGGGTAACTGAAAGAAAATTAAGACTTAGTCAATTGACAGAAATGAAAGCAGTAAAAATGGTACCTTTTACTAAAGGGGAAGTTTCCACTTTATGGTCAGAAAATGGAAATTGGCCAATAATTTGCAGTAATTTGGGGGGAGAGATTAACAGCAACTATCTCAAATCAAGAGAATTATATTTATAAAGAAAACATATTGGATTCTTCCTTATATTGTTCAGGGAACACCAATGTCTGGAGCCCTTATATTTTATACTGATGCAAACAAATGATGAAAGGCAGGTTGTAAATTTAAAAAAAAGTTAATGAAGTGACTAAAAGCACTTGTCATTATGTTTAAAAGTAAGAATCATATGCTAATGTCATGGTATTAATAGATTTTATAGAACCTCTTTTTTTTTTCTTCTTTATTTTGTATTTAACAAAAAACAGTTACATAAATTTAAAATGAGGAAGAATTAACAATAACTATAAAGAGGATAAGAATCATAAGCATGGCTTATCAACGGTGGTAATGCAAATAAGATTGCTACACATATATTTACTTTGTGTTCAGCTTTCCCTCTGAATTTTTTTTCCCATCCCTGTATATCCTTATTCAAGGTCCCTTCCGCCTTCCAATACATCTTGTCATTTTTCTTCTCCACAACTCCCCATCCCCTCCCTGGGCAGGGAGCGAAGAGTCCTATGGTCCCACTGACCCAATAATGCTTGGATCAGTCTCCACTCCTGGCCAAATCCAGTTTTGTCCCCCCTCCCTCAAGAGTGAGTCTGGTGTTCCTATAGTTGGAGTGGGGTTCGAAGGGTCAGTCCAGGGTGTTTCTGATCCCAGGCTGTTCAGTGGTTGTGGTTTGCCGCTTGGGCATGTTTGGCTTTTTTTTTCTTGTTTGTTTGTTTAGAGACCACTAGTAAGTGAGTACATTCCCTGCTTATCTCTCTGAGATTGTGATATAACATAGTCACTGACTCTCAGTATTCAGAAAGATTACATTTATATATTGAAATTACTGAATATATTCCTGATGAGTCAAAATTAACTTTTTTATTTATAGGTTATAAAACATAACCACTCTTGAATGTAGTATGGTGGTTCCTCAGAAAACTAGGAAACAATGTCCCCAAGAATCCAGCAATACCGCTATTGGGCATATACCCAAAAGATGTACATTCACATCCCAAAGGCATTAGCTCAACTATGTTCACAGCAGCATTATTTGTAATAGCAAGAACCTGGAAACAACAGAGATGCCCCTCAACTGAAGAATGGATTAACAAATTGAAGTACATATACAGAATGGAGTACTTCTCAGCAGAAAAAAAATAAAAAGACATCCTATAATTTGTTGGCGAATGAATGGATTTGGGGAATATCCTCTTGAGCAAGGTATCACAAACTCAGAAAGATAAGCAAGAGATGTACTCACTCAGTGGACTTTAGACAAAAAGTAAAGAACATCCAAGCTGCTAACTACAACCCCTAAACAGCTTGAGAACAGAAGGAACTTAAGAGAGATATCCAGCGAATCCCTAGGAAGAGAAAATAGAGATCTCCTTAGCTAATTGGGAGCATAAGGGGTTGCAACCAAGAAGGTGTAGGAACACATCATGAGAGACAGCAATGACTGAATGAGAGGATCAACAAGAAGAGAGAAAAAAAGAGAGGGAGATCTTAATAGAAGGAGCCATTGTAGGGGTTGGAAAAATACCAGTTGCTAGGAAAACCTGCAAGAACTCACAGGATGTCCCTGGCTAGGTCTCCAACCAATAGTGAAAATGCTGCCTAGACAGGACTTAACCTATAATTAAGTGAATAGCCATCCTAAGTGCCATCAATGAACTTATATCTAACAATGAAAAGAGGTAGAGGCAGAGCTACATAGTTGAGTACTGGGCTGAGTTCTTGGTCTACCTGAGAGCAGGAAAGGAGAGTCTATATTAGCAAGGATATGGGGATTATGAGGAAAATTCTCACAGTGATGGCTGGCTAAGCTCTGGGGAGCTCACTGAATTAAGAACAGCCATTGGGGAACCATTAAGAAAAGGAACTAGACCCTCCAAGGATAGGCAGCTGTCCATTGACATGAGCAATATGTGGAGCCTTGACAGGAGGGATCAGACTGTGTTTTTGTGTCTGGACTGGCACTTTGTTGCCCATTCCTTCCAGAGGAACACTTGCCATTTCTTGCTCTTTTGGAGGAAGGGATAGGGAATGGGGAGGACGAAGGCTTAAGACTGCCAAGAAGGAATTGAGAGGGGGAGGAAGGAGGAGCATGGGCACATGTGGGTAAAAAAGACATTATTTTATAAGTAATTTAAAAAAGACATAATCAGGAATAGAAATCACCCCTTATCTATAATGAACATAGATCCCATAGAGGTCTACCAGGCCCTCAAGCAGAAGGTAATGATAAAATTGATCTATTATTGATAGAAAATATACTGCAGGCCTTAAATTTTTGTTAAAAAAATAACCATTAAATAACAAGGGTTTGAAAAAAGAATTTTTCCACCATTTGACAACAAGCCAAGGAAATTACCTACTTGTTTTTCATACAACCAAACTTTACTACCTCTGCAGGAATATCCTTAAGGGTTTTTAAATAAAATTTGGCAGATGTGAATGTTTCACTTTGTAGAACTTAGAAAATTATAATATGTAGATCATACCATGGATACATACTCAAGAATTCAATGAGTAACTGTTTGGAGTTCAAGAAAGTCTGATTCTGTTATTATACATTTGTCAGAAATTATTGCCATCATGGATATACCTGTACAAATGAAGACTGTAAATGTTCAGTATATCTCTCTAGTAAAATAAAAGTCTTTTGCTTATTACAATATGAAGCAAATTAAAGATATACTACCAAAACTTACAGGGCTTGGTGAGATTTGACAGTATGGTCTGTTTCCTCTCTCTGATATTCCAACTTCCCCCAATATCTGGCTCTCAGTTTTTATTTAAAAACAACTAAAATTTTTGATACAGAGACATTTGGAGAAAAAAAATCCAAAACATCTAGAAAAACATGTCTCAAGAAAAAGAGTAAATTGTCCTATTAATATAGTCCTTTTCAGGAGGATAAAGTTTCTTAATCACTGTCAATGTTTATTTCTGCTGTTTTCTACAGACACATAATGCAAATGGTTTTTTTGTTAATTAAAATTGACAAATTAAATGGTCAGTTTAAAATTAAAACTAGCTTTGGATTTAGAGTATACTTTTCCCTTTCCCTAAACACATGCATGCTTTTTAAAATAAAATCCAAAATCTCAGTCTCATGTTAGAAGAACCACCTGATATTGGACAGAAGAAAATATTTTAAGAACTATTTTTTGATTCTATTCTCATAATCCCTAATTTTTATTTTGACTCCTTTTTAAGATTTATATATGCATACACTTATATACATACATACTTACATATATATTTTAAACTTTCTGTTGTGATATTGTTATGTAGAGTACTAACTAATTATAGGAGGAAAAAGATTCATCTACCTTCCTGTATATGAATTCAGGCTTAAGTCTCTAACAGATTTTGGCAGTCAATCATGACCATGCCTAACAGTGACCTTTGAAGGCTCCGAAAGGAGAACAAGGTCCCGCAAGATGATTCTACCAGGACTATGACAGTGCCACTAAACTGACAAACACCAACTAAAGATTGGCTGTGAACTACAAAGTGTTCAGAACAACTTTGAGGTAGCTAGCTGAGATGGATCAGCCACACACACTACTTTTGCTAGGATTTGAGACTAGCTCTGTGCTTTCAGATTATGCAGAATTGGACAACAAATGATGCAGCTAGATCTCCTGGACTTAACAATTAACTCTTATTTTTCTTTATAGGATTCACTAAAGATGCAATTGTCTCTAGACAGCAGGAAGTAATTTTAAAAACAAGACACCTATATTTCTAAGAATTGGATGGGTAGCTTTTGGTCATGTAGTGGGATTTGTGATTGTTTAGAGTGGTTGGTTATAAGTTGTTATTGGTAATGTTTTTTTTTTTTTTTAAAAAAACTAAACAATGGAGATTAGATTCAGGATTCTTGTTTTGAAAAAAGAAATAAAAAGGGAGGTATATCAATGATAGGAAAAAAGATAGATAATTGAATCTACTCTGGAAAAAAGGGGGATATAGAAATAATAAGATGAAAAGAAAGATTATTGGATCTATTCTTTAAAAAAAGATACAAGCTTTAAATAGTTTACATCGGATTGGATTTTGTACAGAATGCTGTCCTTGTCTCAATTGCTAACGGAATGTTGCATAAAGTAGACAGAAGGACACAAAAGAAAATGACTGCCAAACTTTGTCAAGATATGGTAGATAGCCCTTCAGAATATCTTGCTTTACATAAAAGTTTGCCAGATATGTTTGGCATGTAGACTTAAGATGAATACCCTATGTTGGAAAGGAACCTTTCATGACTGTACAGGCTGCCAGCTATTTCAGTCACTTCTCACATTAGTTTGAAAGTTTCTTGCTTGCACTTTCTACTTACTCTGGTAATCTTATTTTCTTCTTGATCTCTGATGGAATTGATAACTAGATTGTTATAATTTTCTTTGTTAACAAATTCAAATAAAAACTCACTAAAGAGGTTTAAATTTTACAGGGTTGAGAGACATGAAATGATAGTTTGGGATTGGTAATTTAGATTAGGATAGAAGGTAAATTAGGTACAACCATTTGGATTCACCAGGAGAAAATAGATAATGGAATATTTTGTCTCTAAATTTACCAGTTGTTAATAAACTAGACATGGTTGATATAATAATAGCCTGCTTATATTGTATATAGTTATTGTACATAGTTTTTTATATTAGTTACTACCTTCCTTTTAAATTTTTAAACACAAAGGGGAAAATGTGGTGATATTTAGGTTTGTGCTCTAATACATAAATCTTGCCCAATAATTAAAAGTGGAGCTATCCACTAGATAACTAAAGAGCTCTGGAAGTTTATACAGACAGGAGACAGGTAGTTATATGTCTAGGCAGAGAGATTAGGAAATAAGGTAGAGTGCAGACAGGAGCTTGGCCTTTTTTGGCTAAGGAGTTGGTGAGGTAGGAGGTTGTTGGGGCTTGCTCCTTTGTCTGTCTCATCTTTTAGCATCTGGCTAAATAAGACCAATTAGGATTCATATTAGAGACTCCCCCACTCACATTTTTAGGTTTAATGTTTTCTGTTTTATCCTGGTTCATATCAGTTTTGACAGAATTTAAAATAGTTACTGCTTTATCTGTTTATCTGTAATTCAATTTATTTGTGTCTTTAAAATACTCAATATGTTATTTTACTTTCTTTTTTATCTTTATTTAATTTTGTGTGTGTGTGTGTGTGTGGTGTATGTGTGTGTGTATTTGTGTCTCTCTGTGTGTCTGTGTATGGCAGGTGTTTAAACTATGCACTCTGGTGTACTGTCCATTTTCAGTTAGGTATACTTATATTGTGACTTTCTATTAGGTCCATTACTGCTAGTTTTGATAGATCACTTCTCTGATATTTTCATTATAATTCTCTTTATGTTTTTATATATTTTATTTTTTAATTGTTGTGGCATAAAAACTCTTTTTAAAATTCCAATGTTTAAGGATTTTTTTGGTGTGTCATTAAAAGCTTATTTCTTGTTATCAGTGATGTACATTGTCTCAGTAACATCAAATACTTAAAATTTACTGTTACTTTCTGTCTATAAAAATGTCAGTTGCTGTAAACTTTAAAAATTACTTGTCCTTCACACTTGGTAATATGAATGCCTTTTAAAGCTGTTGAAATTGGAGAAAGCATATTTAGCAGTCTTTATCTAAACCATTGATCTTAGTACCATACTTGACAATTGCTCATATATTCCCAAAGTTAATTTATTATGTTACTCTTTCAATTTATTCTTCAATGAATAAATATTTGATATTTATTTAGAAACATTAACACAATATAAAAGTGTTCCATCAAACTAAGTCCCTGTTGTATTTAACTTGTCTTTGATGTCTATAATCTCTAAAACCTATACAAAGACAAGCCATGAGATTTGGTCCTCAAACTAAAAACTCAGCTATGAGTTTATAAATTAAAACAGGACTGTGCAGCAGTCCTCAAATTGTGTCAGTGTAGTTCCCCCATACCAATTAAACACTTGGAAGGGTTTCTCTTCTCTGTCAACTGCTCACTCATTGATATTAATATTCTCACTCACAAGGCAATGATTGTATCATATCTGAAATACAACTGCCTGTCAATCAATTCAATAACACAAAGAATGAAGAAAAACATGACTTTTAGAACATATAGTGATAAATCTCACTATGCAAAGGTAAGGTGAATAAGTTAGTAAGGCTTCACGTCTCATATAAAACTAATAGCAAAATAAAATGACTTTTGTGTCATTATGTGTAAATTTTGGATATATATTTTAAAGTTATAATAGTGTACCAAGGAAAAAAATCTATTCATGGTCCTTAGATTTATAATTATTTCTAAAGTTACAACAGAACAGTCACATAGGTAGGAAAACATTTCTTGGTCAGGATTATCTTTAAGTTATTGTTTAATACAGAAAACATTTATGTGAATCTGATTGCATAAAAATGTGGGTGAGACTGTTCAAAAAAGCCACAAACATTTATGAAATCATTACTTTTGTATCAAAATTATCAGAATAATTATCACAGCATAACAAGTCACTTGATTATTTTGATTTTAATCTCTCACATTAAAAGCAAACAAGTACTAGTGTTGCATATTAATGGAGCTCAACATGACATGTCATATAGTTGCACATGTATTTTTACATATAGTGCTGATTAAATCTAACCTCTTCTGTCTACTGTCTTCTCACCAACTAAATCTATAACTCTATTAATTTCAAGTCTACAATCCAGTCAATATTTTCAACCTTTGTGTAGGAGAGAAAATGTACAGGTTTTGCTTGTCACTGCCTGGCTGTTTAACATTATCCAGTGCCAAATCTACTCACCTTTCTACAGAGGAGATTCTATTCACCTTAGATGAGACTAATATATTATATATTATATAGGTTGCTTTTATCCAATTGTAGGTATGTATTAAGTTTAGCTCTTTAGCTTAGCTTGTTGCAAATAGGCCTGAAATAAAAGATGAATGAATTTATCTTTTTTATAAGTACCCAAATATGGTAGGTAAGCTATAGTGAATGCATCATGACATATATGTTTGTGCATATATTTGATAGTAACATAAATTACTGTATTAATACATTTTATTTTTAATTGTTTTATCTAATTATCTTAATGAAATATTCACAACAAAGTAATACCATCTTATATTTAGTTATACTTAAAAACTAATTTGTTAAAAATGTTTGAAAGTGCTATCCATGTTTCCTTCCTCAACATGGAATTATGTGCTATTCTTGGTCTTTTCTCATCTTTGTAAGTTTCCTACAATTGGCAGATAGTACTCACAAAGTTACAAAAGCAAAAAAGAATAGTTTTTATTAAAGTTTTAAGGAAGCTTCAACTATACCCACATGTTAGATAAAAAATTACCTTTGTTCAAGCTCATGTCTATATGTGGTAGCTTTAAGTCTAATTATCATCAAATGACAGTCATAATAAGTAGATCTCATGCATGATTTTTGTATTTTTATTTTTAAGATCTTTCTATTTTTACTTTCATTATATATATATCTTATATTATATATAATCTTAGAAATTTTTGATTATATTACTTCTTCTTTCCTCTTTTCTCCCTTGAAGCCATTTTTCTTTGATAATTTTTAAATATTTATTTATTAATGATTTTTTTACATACCTTCCACTATTTCCCCTCCCTCCTCTTCTCCTGCTACCCCATTCTCCTCCCTCTTGCCAGCCCCACCTCCCATTCACTCTCCAAAGGGAGTGAGGTCTTGCTTTAGTAGTCAACATAGGATAACATATGAGTAGAGGCAGGAATCATCACTTCCTTCCTGTTTCAAGGCTCTATCATCCCACCATAAAGAGTGGCTCTAAAAAGTCAGTTCATGTATCCAGGATAATTCCTGGTCCTATAGCCAGGGACCTGCCAACAGCTTCATCAATGCAACTGTCACTCTCATTCTGAGTGTTCAGTCCCATACAACCTCCCCAGCTCTCAGTTCAGAGTTCCTGAGCTCCCAGCTGCTCGGGTTAGCTGTCCCTGTGTTTTTTCCCATGGTGCCCTGACTGCTATTGCTCCTCCAATTGCTCCTGCCTCTCTTCATCTGAATTCCAGGAGTTTGATCAATGTTGGGCTGTGGGTGTAGGCATCTTTTGGTATTAGTCATTGGATATAGGTTCTATGATAATTAAGATAGTCATCAATCTGAATACAAGGGAAGGAAAATTTAGGTATTTTTCCCAGCATTGCTGGGAGTCATAGCTGGGACCTCCTTGTGGGTTCCTGTGGATTTCTCTAGCACCAGGTTTCTCCCCAAATCCATAATAGCTCACTTTGTCAGAATATCTCTTTCAGTACTCATCTCTCTGACCCTCCTCCAACTTGGCCTTCTTGAACACTCATGTTTTCCATTCCATCCTCTCCCCTCTACACTCCCATCACAAATTGTCCAAATTAACCATTTTTCCTTCCTTAAGCAATTCATGTGCATTCTACTTAGGGTCCTCCTCTCAACCTATCTTTTCTGGGGCTGGTGAAATCTAGCCTGTTCATTTTTTGCAATGTGTTTGCTACTATCCACATATGAGTGAGTATATACCATATTTGTCTTCCTGGGTCTGAGTTACCTCACTCAGAATGATTTTTTTTTAGTTATATTTATTTGACTACAAATTTTGTGATGTCATTATTTCTTACATTTGAGTAACACTCCATTGTATAAATGTACCAATATTTCTTTGTTTTAAAGGCAAGATACTACAGTTTTTATATTTTTTGTTTTTTCTCATTTTTTGTTATTGATAAAGTCTCATTGTTTTATCCATGTATCCTCTTGTTCAAATGCCCTTCCCCTCCCACCCCTACAAGTCACTCTTTTCCCCATCTCCTTATCTCCTTCCCAGCAAGGACAGGAGGTCCCAATGTCCCAAGGAAGCTTAGTTCAACATCCAATCCAGGCAGATCCACTTTCCTGATCCCCACATCAAGACTGGTTCAAGTGTTCCTCTGGAGGGAATGGACTCCAAAGTGTCAGTTCAAGGCTCTTTCATTATTATTATTATTATTATTATTATTATTATTATTAACAAAGAAGTCACACTTTCTATCCTTGTATATTCTTATTCAAGGTCCCTTCCTACTCCCAACACATCAGTTCATTCTCTCTTTTCCACAACTTCCCATCATCTCCCTGGGCAGGCAGCAGGCAGTCCCATGGTCCCACTGACCCAATATTGCTTAGTTCAGTCTCCACTCCTGGCAGATCCAGTTTTCTCCTCCCAACCTCAAGACTGAGTCAGGTGTTCCTCTAGGGGGAGTGGGATCCAAAGAGTCAGTCTAGGGTGTTTCTGATCCCAAGCTGTTCAGTGGTTGTGGTTTGGAGCTTGGACATGCTTTGCTTTTTGTTTAAAGCCCAATAATAAGTGAATACATCACCTGCTTATATTTCTGTGATTGTGAAACCTCGCTCAGGAGGATATTCTCCATATCCATCCATTTGCCTGAAAATTATAGAATATCATTTTTTCTTACTGCTGAGTAGTACTCCATTGTATAGATGTAACACAGCTTGTTATTCCATTCCACAGTTGAAAAGTAACTAGGTTGTTTCTAGGTTTTTTTCCTCTTTCTTTTTTTTATTATGAATAAAGTAACATTTTCTATCCATATATATCCTTATTCAAGGTACCTTCCTCCCCAAACCCTACAGTCACTCTCTCTTCTATACATCTCCCCATCTCTACCCCAGCATTGGCAGGATGTCCAAAGGTCCCATTATTGCTCAGTTCAGCATCCACACCTGGAATAGCCAGTTTGCTCATACCAACATCAAGACTGAGTCAGGTGTGCCTCTAGAGGGAGTGGAATCCAAGGTGCCACTCCCAGGTGTTTCAGATGTCAAGCTGTTCAGGGGTTGTGGTTTGCAGCTTGGACATGCTTTGCTTTTTGCTTTTTTGTTTAGAGTCCACTAATGAGTGAGTACATCCCCTGCTTATCTTTCTGGGTTTGAGATACATCGCTCAGGAAGATATTCTCCAAGTCCATCCATTTGCCTGCAAATTTTAGAATACCATTTTTTCTTAATGCTGAGTAGTACTCCATTGTGTAGCTGTACCACAGTTTCTTAATCCATTCTTCAGTTGTGGGTCATCTAGGTTACTTCCAGGTTCTTGCTATAATGAATAATGCTGCTATAAACATAGTTGAGCTAATGCCTTTGGAGTGCAAATGTGCATCTTTAGGGTATACACTCAGAAGTGGTATTGCTTCGTCCTTGGGTAGATTGATTGCCAGTTTTCGGAGAAACCGCCATAGTGCATTCCAGAGAGGCTGAACAAGCTTCCACTCCCACCAACAATGGAGGAGTGTTCCCCTTGCTTCACACCCTCTCCAGCATAGGCTGTCCTCTGTCTTTTATCTTAGTCATTCTGACAGGTGTCAGGAGGTATCTCAAAGTTCTTTTGATTTGAGTTTCTCTTATGGCTAAAGAAGTTGAGCACTGTTTCAAGTGCCTTTCATCCATTCATAATTGTTCTGCTGAGAATTCCCTTTTTAGTTCTGAACCCCATTCTTTGATTGGAATATTCAAGGTTTTGGGATCTAGTTTCTTGAGTTCTTTATATATTTTAGAGAGCAGTACTCTATCACTTGTAGGGTTGGTGAAAATCTTTTCCCATTCTGTAGGCTGTCGTTTTGTCCTATTGACAGTGTCTTTGGCTTTACAGTAGCTTCTCAGTTTCATGAGGTCCCATGTATTGATTTTTGTTCTTAGTGTCTGTGCCACTGGTGTTATATTTAGGAAATGGTCACCTGTGCCAATTTATTGGATGGTATTTCCCATTTTCTTTTCTATCAAGGTAAGAGTGGGTGGGTTTGTGTTGAGGTCTTTGATCTACCTGGATTTGAGTTTTGTGCAGGATAACAGGCTTGGATCTCTTTGCATTTTTCTTTTTACTATTATTATTATTATTATTATGAATAAAGAAGTTACATTTTCTATCCTTGTATATCCTTATTCAAGGTCCCTCCCGCTTCCACATCAGGTCATTCTCTCTTCTCATATCTCCCCTTTCACACCCTGGGCAGGCTGTCCCAAGGTCTAAAGGTCCCAATATTGCTTAGTTCAGCCTCCACTCTTGGCAAATTCAATTTTCTCCCCCCAACATCAAGACTAAGTCAATTGTTTCTCTAGGGGGAGTGGGATCCAAGGAGTCAGTCCTAGGTGTTTCTGATCCCAAGCTGTTCAGTGGTTGTGCTTTGCAGCTTGGACATGCTTTGCTTTTTTTTTTGTTGTTGTTTGTTTGTTTGTTTAGAGTCCACTAATGAGTGAGTATATCCTACATCCCCTGCTTTTCTTTCTGGGTTTGTGATACCTCACTCAGGAGGATATTCTCCAAATCCATCCATTTGCCTGCAAATTTTAGGATATCATTTTTTCTTACTGCTGAGTAGTACTCCATTGTGTAGATGTACCACAGTTTGCTAATCCATTCTTCAGTTGAGGGGCATCTAGGTTGTTTCCAGGTTCTTGCTATTATGAATAATGCTGTTATAAACACAGTTGAGCTAATGTCATTGGAGTGTAAATGTGCATCTTTAGGGTATGCATACAGAGGTGTAATTGCTAGGTCCTTGGGGAGATTGATTTTCAGTTTTCTGAGAAACTGTCATACTGCATTCCAGAGAGGCTGAACAAGCTTACACTCCCACCAACAATGGAGGAGTGTTCCCCTTGGTCCGCACCCTCTCCAGCATAGGCTGTCATCTATGTTTTTTATCTTAGCCAATCTAACAGGTGTCAGGTGGTATCTCCTAGATGTTTTGATTTACATTTCTCTGATGTCTAAAGATGATGAGTACTTTTTCAAGTGCCTTTCTGCCATTCATAATTCTTCTGCTGATAATTCCCTTTTTAGATCTGAACCCCATTTTTTGATTGGGTTATTCAAGGTTTTGGGCTCTAGATTCTTGAGTTCTTTATATTTCTTAGAGATCAATCCTCTATCACTTGTAGAGATGGTGAAAATCTTTTCCCATTCTTTAGGCTGTCGTTTTGTCCTATTGACAGTGTCCTTGGCTTTATAGAAGCTTCTCAGCTTCAGGACATCCCACTTATTGATGATCTTAATGTCTGTGCCACTGGTGTTATATTTAGGAAGTGGTCACCTGTGCCAATTCGTAGAAGTGTGTTTCCCACTTTCTTTTCTATCAAGTGCAGAGTGGCTGGGTTTATGTTGAGGTCTTTGATCCACTTGGATTTGAGTTTTGTGCAGGCTGACAGGCTTGGATCTATTTGCATTTTTCTACACACTACCTACCAGCTATGCCAACACCATTTATTAAATACACTATCTTTTTTCCATTGAATATTTTGGGCCTCTTTGTTGAAGATCAGGTGTTCATAGTTTTTTGAGTTAATGCCCGGATCCTCAATTCGATTCCATTGATCCACAAGTCTGTTTTTATTCTAGTACCCGGCTGTTTTTATTACTGTAGTTCTATAGTCTAACTTGAAGTCAGGGATGGTGATACCTCCTGAGGTTCTTTTGTTGAGCAAAATTGTTTTGGCAATTGTGGCTTTCCTGTTATTCCAAATGAAATTGAGTATTGTTCTTTCAAGGTCCAAAAAATATTGTGTTGGGATTTTGATGGGCAGTGCATTGAATCTGTAGATTGCTTTTGGTAGAATTGTCATATTTACTATGTTGATCCTACCTATCCAGGAACATGGGAGATCTTTCCATTTTCTGATATCCTCTTCAATTTCTTTCTTCAGTGATTTAAAATTTTTGTCAAATATATCTGCTACTTCTTTGGTTATGGTTACTCTAAGGCATTTAATGCTATTTGCAGCTTTTTATTATAAAGGGTTTTGTTGTATGAAAGGAGAGAAGGTTACCAAAATTTCTTTATCCATTGTTTGGTTGAGGTGCATCTAGGTTGTTTCCAGATTCTGGCTATAATGAATAATACTGCTATGAATATAAAGCAAATGTCCTTCTATCATTGTCGAGCATTTTTGGGGAAATTTCCCAAGAGTAGTATTACTGTGTCCTGAATAAGGCTGATTCCCAATTTTCTTAGAAACTGCCATACTGATTTCCAGAGTGACTGTACAAATTACATTCCCACCAGCAACGAAGGAGTGTTCCACTTTTTCCACATCCTCTCCAATATCAGTTTTTGATCTTATCTATTCGGATAAGCATAACATGGTATTTCAAAGTCTTATTTATTTGCATTTCCTTGATGGCTAAGGATGTTGAATGCTTTCTTATTTTTTTTCCATTTAAGATCCTTCTGTCCAGAATCTAAGTTTAGATCTGTAGTCCATTTTAAAAACTTTGTCAGTTATTTATTTATTTATTTATTTATTTATTTATTTATTATTTTTCTTTTCTTTTTTATTATTATTAATATTATGAACAAAGAAGTCACACTTTCTAACCTTGTATATCCTTATTCAAGGTCCCTTCCCTCTCCCACCACATCAGGTCATTCTTTCTTCTGCACAAATCTCCTTCCCTTCCCTGGACAGGCTGCCGGCAGTCCCATGGTATCTAGTTTCTTGAGTTCTTTATATATTTTGGAGGGGAGTGGTAAAGAAATTTTCCCATTACACAGGCTCTCATTTTGTTTTAATTACCATGTCCTTTATTTTAAAGAAGCTTCTCCACATCAGAAATTCCCATTTATTAATTGTTGCTTCCAGTGTCGTGCTACTGATGTTATATTTAAAAAATTGTCTCCTGTGCCATTGTGTTCCAATGTGTTCTCACTTTTTTTCTGTCAAGTTCAGTGTAACTGGGTTTATGTTAAGGTCTTTGATCCATTTGTACTTGAGTTTGTGCAGGGAAAAAATTATCTATTTACATTCTTCTACATCTTGGAATTCAATTATGCCAGCACCATTTTTGAAGATGCTTTCCTTCTTCTATTGCACAGTTTTAGCTTCTTTGTCAAAAATCAGGTATTCATAGGCGTGTGGATTAATGTCAGGGTTTTCAGTATGTTTCCATTGGCCTTGAAACCATTCTATCTTATATGTTTTTAAAGATTGCATTCCATATTTTCTTTGTTTCAAAGTCGTTATACTGATTTAAGAAAATGTACTATGAAATACTCCTTTCAACAAAAGCTCTACATTGTATCATTGTATGTAGAAATACTCAAAATGATATGCAACATTGTTTTTATGAATTTTGAATCCTTCATACTAATTCTGCTTAACCGCTTCAGGCTGCTACAGAGGGACCTTCAGGGCAAGAATCAAATCTATGAGGAGAGTGTAATAGCTGATGTGTAGAAACATATTTCATCAGTTATGATCCTGGGATACTAATCTATACTACTCTGACTTTGCTTAATAAGACTGTATGAAAAAAATATTAAAGAACCAAAATATTACAGGATATATTTAGATAATTAAAAAGTTAATTATGTCTAATGCAATGGCTCAGAGACCTTTTACATATTTTATAATTGAGTTTTAACTTAAAATTATTTATAAATATGCACATACTTAGATTTTGTAAGAATTATATTTGTGGTAGCAATAAAAATAAATGAATTTAAGCTGCACAACACTAACTTTGGTGATGAATCAGATGCAGGACATGAAACTAGGAATTACCCGTCATTGGTATTTCATCCAGTGTAAGTCACCATAACAAATGTTACAGGACTTGTAATAATCCTATGAAGCAATGCATCAGATAACATAAATATAATATGTACTTTGATAATAAAATCACCACAAATCAATTTTAAACTTGAAAACACTGACATAAGGAGACATAATATTTAATAAAATATCCAGATAATTTAATATAGATGGTCTAATATAAGACAGAGTATATAATATACTCTTTTGTCTTGCTCTACTCCTGTCATGAAAATAAAAAAAGGTTTTTGAGCAATGACACTAACATTAGACAGGGGCATGTGAAAGAGGAAAATTACATGGAGTCATGACACTATACAAAGTACTACAGAATGATAATGACTTCTGAGAAAGGGTGAATTATGCTCTTCCAAGATTGAGTTTCATAAGTTGCTACAAGATACAAGCTAGTCAATTCTGAAGCAATAAACACACACACACACACACACACACACACACACACACACACCACACAGATACACACATAATATATAAAAGCAGACTCAGCTGATTGTATTTATATATCTGTGAATCTATATATTCGCACAACAATAATAATTGAAGGAAAAGGAATTTATGAGGTTGGAAGAAAATGAAGGGTAAATGGGAGGGACTGGAGGAAAGGGACACTGAGAGAGTTTGAAAGGGGAAATTGATGTATTTACATTTTAATTACTATATATCAAAGGCACATTTTTTTAAAATATCATTTTTAATTTTTGAAAGCCAAGCTTTGTCTTTTCAGCAAATTGCTTTTTTAAAAAAGTCATTTACATGACTTGACTTTTTTTCCTATTTTGTAGTAGTGTGCCTGAGGAAAACAGTAGATGAATTTAGGATTATTCAAAGAAAAAGTCCTGCATTAGGCCATAGAGTCTTCTACGACAAGATTGCTGGTTCTTATGAAAGAGACATATGTTTCTTGGGTTGAAAAGTTTAAGAGCAACATATCAATGTTGTGTCTAAAAGGGGGCAATTAGATGGAGAAACTTTTTACTCTGTCCCCTCATAGTACCCCAGAGGAGGCCACTCCTTGGTGTCTACTTATAAGAGGGTAAGTGCACTCATGAAAACTCTACCCTTATTACCAATCACTACCCAAATATTCCTATTTCTAAACAGAGTGGTTTGGGATTTCAATGAACATTAATAGGGATGAGTCACCCATCTGTAAAAAAAGATAATTTAGAGACTGGGCAGATAAAAAATACTCAACAAATAATTCAACACGGCATCATTGACTGCAGAGTTTATCTTGCATCCTAGCACCTGCAGGCACATGAAAAGAGGGGAAGCCAACTGGATATGAGACGGTGATAGGTGATAGACTGGGGTCAGACTGAGGGCAGTGTCAGTCTTCAACATAGTGAGTAATCACACTAAAGTGAGCCAGGGATTGATAAATAGCCTGACCTACATGCCAGATTCTCCACCTGCTGAGAACAACTAAATTTAGGAGCCAAAGACTCTACTGATGGATGCCAACATCAAGCAGGACAAAGACTAAATGTGAAGAGTCAAACAAATGGCTCGTGATGCAGGGACACAACAAAATCATACATCATTATTACATAGTGCTTTGTGATGTTTGAAATGTAATGTACATTATATAAAAATAAATATCCAGTTTATCAAAAATAATTTTACATTGTAAATATTGCCTTATCCACACTTGAAAATAAATATTATTGATAATATTCCTTAAAGTTTATTTGGCTGTTTCTTGCAAGATGAAAATGTAATCTCATATAAAAATAGTTATAGAAAAAGAACAATGAGAATAACCTGGTGAATATTTAATTAACACAAAAAATATTCAATATACCTAGTAATAAACAACTACATTGAATATCACAGCACAAAATTTTATATTGTGTCAGAAATATCTGTGCAATGGAAAAATTTTCAGACATATTTAAATTAATCAAGTTTTGAGTGCTACAGTGTAAAGGTCAATACTAATGGCTGAATAACGTAAGCATTCAGAAGTAAGTAACCCTTTTAGTATGAAATATCAAAGCTATGTATAGTGATTACTTTATCCAAAGGCCATATGCTAAAACCTTTTCTAACATTATCTCAAATATTTTTCATCTTAAAACCTATTAAAGACATTTTATTTTAAAATAAAAAAATTGAGACATAAAAAGTAGTGTTTCACATGTAATTTTTCTAAATTTTAATTTATGTCTTTCTTATTTAAACTCTGAGTTGTTACCAAGTTATAAGCAGCAAGCAACCTATGACCACATCTAGCTTCCATCTCTGTGCTTGGTACATGGAGACGAAGGATGCTTTCCACCAAAGAATGGTAAAGGCTTAGGAGTAAAGAAGTGTTTGAAGCATGGAACCTACCTAGGACATGGGAAAGCCTGAGAAACTTTATGAGTTTTTCTTGAGCTTGTTAAGATTAGCATTGTCTATCTGGTGAGTATTTTGTAAAAGCAGAAAAAAAATTTCTAAACTTCAATTTGAGGATTGCTCAGAATAATTTGAGGCAAGTCTTAGGTATTTATTTGTATGTTTGTGTCTTTGTTTTTTATCTTAAGAAGATGACTATGAATTTTCATGTTTTCACTCTGGTTTTGGTTCACATAGGCAAAATTTAGTTAATATTATATGTTATAATATATAATATTATAAGAAAAGATTTTAAAAGCCACAGTGTGCAGTATCAGAGATGAGCTTGACCTTGTTTGAATTTGTTACAATAGTGTTGTTTCTATAAGGCTATTGGTAGAATAGCCACCACAAAGAGGAAGTATCAGAATGCATTTTGCTAATCAGTTCTCTCTGAAATGAAGCCTCTGGGATGAACAAAATCTCTACAGATCATTTTTACCAATGGTAAAATGTGTTTTGTTACATCCATTTTTGCATAAGGTTAGAATTTGTCATTAGAAGACTACTTCTGGTGTGTGAGTTACCACAGAGATAGTTGAGGCAATCCACTCTAATTCTTTAGATCTGCATTGCACTGGATTCTGTAGGCACATCTCCTTTTGTACGAGGCTGTGCCTACTGGTTTGCTACATTCCTAACAGTTCCCAACAGAATCACAAAGACCATATGAACTTGGCACTTCTGATCTTGCCTTGAACTCATATTTACTAAATTATTCATATTGAAAATTATTTGTGCATAGAAGTTGATTCAGGCTTTGTAACACATTACTGTAAAATATTAAGGGAAATAATATTTAAATACTCAAACAAATATAAATGAGGAACTGAACATTTACTTAATTTATAAACAATTAGTAATTCCCTGGAATTCATGTCATAAGACTGTAAATCTGCCACCAGGGAGCCTGAAATAGGGGGGATTGGAATTTGAAGGCAAGCCAGACTACAGAACTAGTTCAAGGACAGTCTGAAAATTTATTAGGGCCCTCCTTCAAAATAAAAATATATTGTAAAAAGAGGGCTTGAGAAAGTTCTGTGGAAGAGTGCTTGCCTAGCATATGCAAGCTCTGAATTCAACCTCCAAGTACCACAAAAGAAAAAATAATAATAGAAATATAGGATAATAGAAAATAATAACAGTAAAGCTAAATAATTTTAAATTTTATAATATTTCATTATAGGTTGTATCCAAAAATGTCTATATATGTTCTTGGTTCCAATTCAAAGTAAGATTTTCATGTTATTACCTACATAGAAAAAATACCATTAAGCCTCCCTTTTAACCATTTCTTTTTAAATTAATGTTACTTGGGAATTTGATTTCTTATCTCTACATTGAAGAATGGCTGACAATTTGTTTTTGCTATGGCAGCATTTAAAATATTCGATTTTATGAGATTTGCAACATTTTTAAAATTCATATTAAAAAGGTAGAATGAATAGCTTATAATATTCTCTAAAATGGTGGAACAAATCTTCAACCTGCTGTTCTTCAATGTGCTAGATGTATGAATTTTTTTCCCTTTGGAAAAAAAAATATCTTAGTTTCTTGCCTTACTGTCTTCCTGTTCTACTAACCTAATTGTTATTCTTGGGTGCCACTTGCCATGTTGCTACAGAAGTGTGAGCTCTTACTTGTATATCTGGGAGAACCATACAAATGAACAGCCATGTCTTTAAGCTTTTCTTTCACTGTATAAAATGAGTTGTATGTAAAACCAGCAGTAACAGATTTGTCACTGAAACAAAACTAAAATCTGTCTTTAGCTTACATCCTTGTAATATGTGTAAAATAGTCAGATCCTCCTCAAAGTCTTAAAACATAGGGCTATCTATGGTGGAGACACTGGAGCGGATTGAGACCAAAGCTTCAAAAATGCAATTAAAAGGCCTCTCTCTAAAATCATCTCCAAGTAATAGATTTTCTGTCAGCTTTGGTTGTACTTCTGGTTATTTTTAACTTGATATACCTGGGGAAAGTCTTAAAGGGACTGACTGGAAGTATTTGGTATGTGGGCATGTCTGGAGGTCTGGCTAGATTATAAACTGAGGAGCCAGTACTCAACCTGAATGTAGGCAGTACCATTCCATTGAATGGACATGCACTTTCTCAGAGTCCCTCTTCTTTTATTATACCAAGAGATGTGCTAGTCTGGGTTAAGATTGCCCTTTGACTTGTGGCCCTGAATAAATTAAATACAGATCACAGATTTCTAGATCAAGACACAGTAAACACCAATTTGTGTAGTAGCTAATTTTCTTGTTGTTCTGACATCATACCAAACGAGAATCAATTTAAGGAATATATAGATTATTCTAGTTTAAAACTGGAGAGAATACAGTCAGTCCATCATGACAGGGTTACCATGAGAACAGGAACATTTTACTAATGAGGAGCTGCGCTTGACAGGAAGTAAGTTACTTTGTAATATCTCAAGACCCACCAACAATAACCAACTTTTTCCCCCATCAGCAATCATTCTTGTTGTGGACTATTAGTATAAACTGTGTTCTATTTGTTTATGCTGTGAAATATTGTTTAATAATTCAAAAGCGCATTGCATTCTTTCATGTTACATTTGTTTAACTCTGTAAAGCTGCACTAAGTTTTCTGTCTAAAACATCTAATTGGTCTGATAAAGAGCTGAATGGACAGGAGCTAGGTGGGACAGGAAAATAGACATGGCTGTCAGGCAGAGAGAATAAATAAGAGGATAAATCTAGTTTCAAGGAAAAGGATGAGTGAGAAAAGGAGAGGAGGAAGCTAGGGGCCAGTCACCCAGCCACCCAGTCAGCCATGGAGTAAGGAGTAAAGAAAGATATATAGAACGAGGAAAAGTAAACAGCCTAGAGGTAAAACGTATTTAAAGAGAAATGGGATAATTTAATAGCTTAAGTCAGAGAAGTTGGCTAGAAACAAGGCTGTCATTCGTAAGTAAGAGTGTGTCCTTGTATTTATTCTTGAGAGCTGAGGGGTGGGCCTCAGAGAATAAAAGAAAAAAAATCCTCCTAAGAAGTTCCACAACCTCTACAAAACAACACTACCTTCTTGGGAACAACTATTCACATGAGCACGGGAGACATCTCATATTAAACAATAACTTGTGGATAGTGAGATTCAGATAATATTCAGATAAAACTTGTATATGTATAACACAGAGGAACAAATTTGGCCACATTACTGACAGTATCATTCTTCATAGGTGCACACAGAGGATGAGTACTGGGTAGGTAGGGCTGAACTTTATACCCCATAGCAGAAGCTCTACCAACAGACTTACTTTTCTCTGCTTTGGAATGTTTCCCCTGTCAGTGTGAGTAGGGGTTAGTGAGCAAAGATGTATTGACACAGGAACTGAGGTATAAGAGGGGCACTGAACTTGAAGGATATTTGAAGGATGTTATAGAAAAACAGCAGCAAGATGCTCTTCCTCAGGGAGCAGAGGTGCCTTCATCCCTGAATGCTTTTTTACAGAAAATACAATCCTGAGAAATGGCCTAGAAAGGGACACTAAGAGAATTACATTTGTGTCTCATATCAAAAGAATACATGAGAATGCTCAGGGTCCATGGAGACCTTTCTTTCCAAACAAGACGTTACTTTATTAGAGGCAAGGATCTAATGTTTCAGTTTTATTCGTATCTATGAAGTAGTTTTGGATACTTTTGCCCTTTATAGGAAAAAGCATATGAACTTCTCCCAGTTTCATAGTTAGGCAGGTTAGTTTTAACTCAGTAGACTATCACCAGCTATTATTGGTAGTTTTGATACTTATAAAATTTAAATAATTTTCCCCATCAAATACAATAGTAATCAGCGAAAGAAAGCAAACATAAGATAAAAGGATAATGATAAACTCATGTTAAAATGCTCACCAAAACTCTAAGCTGTATTTGCAAAATCGTCATTTTATGGTCCATAAATAAGTGTCTAAAGTTAGAAGGTTAAAAAGATAAAATAAAGGGTAGTGATGAGCATGTTTGAAGCTTTTATTAACTTTTAATAAATACAATATATCTAAATGAATATTTTCATAAATGTAATTACATTTATTACCTAGCATTCTTTATACAGCATAGCAATTCGATAGGAAACACATGGTATAAAAGCTAAGCAATTTATTTTTACCTATTTAGTTTTATTTTGCATTTGTGTGTGTTTTGATGTGTTTGTATGCCTGTGTACCAGGTGCATGTCTTGTCCCTGAAAGCTAAAATCTGTTGGAACTGGAATTGCATGCTGTTAACTACAGTAATGATGACTGGAATCAAACCCAGGTCTTCAGGAAGAGCAGCCAGTTCTTTAAGACACTGAATTACATCTCTCTTGCCCAATATATTTTAATATATATACATATATATGTATATAATCAATGAATGTACGGCTGTAATGCCTACATATATGTCTATACACCATATGTAGATTCAGTGTACACAGAGGCAAAAATAGAGCACCAAAACTGTAATTAAACTTACAGGTGGTGGTAAGCTGCTCTGTGGGTACTGAGAATTCAACTCATGCCCTCTAGAAGAGTATCCAGTGCTCTTATCTGCTGAGCCATCTCTCCAGCCACCAGTAACTGTAATTTTAATGTAAAATAAAAGATTCAGCTAAGACAAAGAAGAACAATTTTGCATTATGTATTTGATGGTCCATTCTAAGTTATTTAACACAGAGACATTTTAATATAATTTTAATCTCTAATAAGTTTGTTATTTGTATTTTAATAGTCAATAAAAAATGTTTATTGTGAAAAGTTTTTGTCCATTTAACTAATAAAACAAAGTATATTGGTAACTGTCTGAAACAGTTGTCTCACATAATTGTATATTTTAAAAGGTATTAGTATGAAAAAACTCATAGTCAAATTTAAAAAGGGATATTGATGAGCTCCTGAAGAAATGATGCAAGACCTTCATCGGAAACAAAGCAAGTGACTTGTCTGTCTTTGTGCAGCAAGTGTTACCTTGTCCCAAAAGAAAGAAAAAACGTATTTGTACTGTCAAAAAGGACACACAGAGGAGGATTCCATATCATATTCTAAGCTATAGAGCCAACAATCTCCATTTCCTCACTAAATAATGAAATTTGCCAAAGCAGAACAACTCTAGCACCTTCCTGCTGTTATTTATTATTTAAAAGTATTTTTTTCCCAGACTTTTTTTTAAACCTTTCCTGGTCAGAGCACAGGCTTCAAAGTCCATTGATCTGCAAGCTATAAACTGCATAGCTTCCCATCCTGGCCAGTTTTCTCCACAGCCTGAAGTTGGTTTATAGCCAGCAGCTCTGACCTGTATTGCCAAGAAGCACACATCCCATGCAAACTTACCACCTTGTCTCTCTTTCCAATCATCTGAAGGAAGACAATATTCTCTCCCCATTTTCTTCCATCTTCTTCCTCTCTTCTCTTCTCTCACTTTCTTTCAGTGTCTATGGTTTCCTTACTCTGGTAGTTTAATTTTAACTAGCTAGCTAATTTGCAGGTTAAGGAAGAATCTTAATTTTTCTTTCTTATGACATAAATTATCATTCAGTGCAGTTTTCTATGTAAAAATCTACCATAATTCTTGAAAATAAAATACTTTTTATTTTCATAGAAAACTTTCTGCTTCCATGTGCTTATTTATTTTCTTATATAAATTCAGTACTTTTAAAACTTTTTGCCATAACACAAAAACAACTTTAAATTTGTGAGTTTGGGGAGGCTAGGAATGTGTGCTTTAATATTATATGAAATGACTGAGAACAAAAGATCAGTAAGAAATAATTTTTGTTTAGAGTTTGATAAGGTAAAATGCACTGATACTGGGAAATTTCAAATTTGTGATGTTATTATTAAGAAAAATTTCTTTCACCACTCATTTGAAAAATACAGAAGTTTATTGCTAGGATGGGAGAATGAATATTTTTAACTCCAGTTATAAATTGAAATATTACATTGAACATTAAATGATGTTATTTCCTTTTTTCCCTAGATTGAAAATGCATAAGGATTTATTGCAGTCATTAAACAATGCATTAAAATTACATTAAAGAACTTCGTTTTTCTTTCTACAAAGCCTAAAATAACTTTGAACATTAAACCCAAATATCTTCCCTCAAGGTATATTTAAAATAGACATTCATATTTTCTGGAATCAGCATTATGATTTTTAAAAGTTATTTTACTTAAGAACAAAATGATTAACAAGAGCATAGCCAAACTTGGGGCAACAAAACCAGGAAAACATGATAATCACAAATATAGTGAGTCAATAACAGAAGTTAAAAACAGTGAAGAAGGGTGCTACAGTGCAAAAGCAATAATAGCAAGATAAAAACTATAGATGAATAACATAGTAATGCCTTATATCTCACTTTTATTTTCTTAAAAATTTCTTTTTAGCAAATCAAACTATGACTATTTTAGGTTATGTGACGCTCAGAGATATGTTCATAGCAGAAACATTTGCGTTTTCAGGATATAGTTAACACTAGCTGATCATGTATATTTTACAAAATGAACATGTTGATAAAGTAACTTTTCATAAACATATTAGTAAGTATATTAAAATGGAGCATCTCTTTGAAAGAATTTATCATGAGGATTGCACCATTCTATGTATCCCTTGGATTGCGTGTATCATAGTATGGCTCTATGGATCCTAGCATACCAGACCACTGGAAACAAGGTACTGTCAATGAATGAGGCAATTCCAAAGAGATATTTTTGGCCATGATTCACCTACTTTCTAGTGATTTTTTGATTCCTGGAAAATTTCAACAACAACAACAAATGAACCTACTGTTCAAAGATAAAACATCATTAAAATGAAAAATTTCAATATACTGCTGTGAAATGAGCATTATAGAGGTACCAAGTACCTTGTGCTCAGATCTTAGTACCTTCAAATATTAGAACAATTTTACAACAGAAGAAAATATCAGGAAATAAAATTATCAGGTCTATATCATAAGAAATCAAGCACGAATAAATTCTGGTCCCACTGCCAGAGGCCGCACAAACTGCCCATGAAATTTAAATGTCATCTACGTTCAAAGGGTTTAATTCAGGTGATTGAACTGACATCTCATAGCCTCTTCCCTATAGAGGAACAGCTTGCTCAGCCTTGATACTGGGAAAAGGGACTTGGTTCTATCTCAACTTGATATGCCAGACTGCTTTGACTCATCCTGGGATTCCTTACTCTTTCTGAAGAATGGATGAGGGGGGATAGGTTGGGAGGAAGTTGAGGGAGGACTTGGAAGAGGGTAAAGAGGAAGAATAGTGATGGCATATTAAAACATTTAATTAAAATGTCAATGCAATCTGTGAGCAATATCTCCACAGAGAGTATGTACAATGGACTCATACGTATTTGCTCAAGTTTTAAATTCCTTCAACATGCACATTTTCTGCTATGAAAGAAGAAAAAGAAGATGAGGTCAGCGAGGATGAGGAATGAAGTAAAGTTAGTCTGTAATAGTCATGCAAAAACAAAAGCAGTTCTTACATTTTTCAAACAACAGGATTTTGAAGCAAAATTTTGAAGATTTCTACAAACGTGCATAAATTTTTCATTAATTTGCAAGATTCCTACACTCATTAAACTTATACATATATATATATATAATTAAAAGAAAACATTTCATAAACTTGTAGAATTCTTTAAGATACCTGTCTATTACAAACTTTTCACTGTCTAAGCTTGTGACCATATTTATACATAGAGGCATTTACAGACACATGGATGTAGATGAGACAGAGACAATGATAACCATATAATGTTATTTTCCTCCATACAATTACTTCTACCATAACTATAAGCATAGATTCCAATATGACATGTACATTTCTGTTCTTGTAGGGCTATTTTATATTTTTAGGGACTTTCAAATAATTTAAATCATGCATATCCTATAATTTGTTACCCATTTTCCTCCTGACTTAGTATTTTCTGCTTTTTGTTGTTATAAATAATAGAGCAATAACATTCTTATAATTTTGCATTTATGTATATTTATGAGTATTTCTGTGAGATAGACTTAAAATGCACATTTTAAAATTTGACAAATTACTGTCAGCCTGTCAGTTTTAAAAGCCACACCAGCTAAAAATGCTGAACCTCTTTGTACTTCCATCAATGGAATAAGAAAGTATCAATTTTCTTAGATTTGTTATTATAATTTATCATATTATAATTTCTAGTCTTATAAACTAATTGCTAAAAATTGAAATCTTATTATCACATTTACCTGAATTATTTATTACTAATGAGAAAAATATTTATTTACTATGAGTGACATAAGCAAAATTCCTGCTTATATACTTTTTAAACATTTTCATTGTTAGTTTTATGTCTTGTGAGTTATAGAACTTCTTTATAAATATTAATTATTGGACTGTTATCCATTGTTGGGATGTGACCTGGTTGGGGTCAGGAGTTGGGGTTATCTTTCTGCTCAGGGCCCTTCTCAGGGAGCTAAGAAATGACACAATCTCCAGGAATGAGTTGAAACAACCAATTTCAATTTTATTATGGATGGGAAGACCTTAAATACTTTCTTATCCCAGACCCTCCCCACAACCAGAGCAAAGTGCTTTGATTTGCTGGGATGTGTGGCTGTTGAAACTGATCTAGGAATGCTGTTTCCTGACTGCCCTCAATGCCCCCAGGCTCAGACGCCAGGTTTAGAGAAGCACAGTCTTAAGGCACTCGTTAACACCAGTTTATACATGTTAAGGCCAAGCTGGTCTCTGTGCCCCTTAGAAATCACTACAGTCCTGTGCCAATTCAAAGAAGTGTATTTCCCACTTTCTATTCTATCAAGGTTAAAGTGGCTGGGTTCATGTTGAGGTCTTTGATCCACTTGGATTTGAGTTTTGTGCAGGGTGACAGGCTCGAATCTATTTGCATTTTTCTACACACTTCCATCCAGCTATGCCAACATCATTTGTTAAATATACTGTCTTTTTTCCATTGAATATTTTGGGCCTCTTTGTCAAAATCAGGTGTTCATAGGTTTTTGGGTTAATGTCTGGATCCTCAATTCTATTCCATTGATCCACAAGTCTGTTTTTATGCCAGTACCAGGCTGTTTTTTTTTTACTGTAGCTCTATAGTATAACTTGAAGTCAGGGATGGTGATACCTCCTGAGGTTCTTTTGTTGAGCAAAATTGTTTTGGCAGTCCTGGCTTTCCTGTTATTCCAAATGAAATTGAGTATTGTTCTTTCAAGGTCCAAAAAATATTGTGTTGGCATTTTGATGGGCAGTGCATTGAATCTGTAGATTGCTTTTGGTAGAATTGCCATTTTTACTATGTTGATCCTACCTATCCAGGAACATGGGAGACCTTTCCGTTTTCTGATATCCTCTTTAATTAGCCTGCCCAGGGATGGGATGGGGATTTGTGGAGAAGAAAGAATGACCTGATGTGGTGGGAGGGGGTAGGGACCTTGAATAAGAATATACAAGGTTAGAATGTGTGACTTCTTTGTTCATAATAATAATAATAATAACAATAATAATAAATAAATTTTGTAAGTACAAAAAAAGGAGATCACTACAATCCATAAATTTTTCAGTCAGAATTTTGTCTTTTATCTGCACTTACAATGGATGTTAGAGACTGTTACCAGTGCTATTGATTGCCTTCCATGACTTGAAGGCGGAATTCTATTGCTGAAGACAACATATACTTATGTCATAAGATGCTGCTCACACAGAAACTTCATCTACTCTGGTTAGTCTTCACTGTGCTCAATTTCTCCTCGCTATGAACCCTGTCATTTACATACCTCCAAGGCATGCCCCCCATTACAATAATCTTACAAATATTAAGAGAATAACTAACCATTTCTATTTGGATTTGCGTTGTGCTCTATGAGACATCTGACTCTAATTATAAGTGTCACTGACACTATGGATCTTTCACAATATCTAAAACCACAGCACCCTTACTGATTACTGGAAGGGCTATAGAACAACAATAAGTATTGAATCCTGTTAAAACTAAAAAATACAGTGATCAATATATTTTAGAAAGCACCTCCTTGGTTCCCTCAAAAGGAAGAAGTCATAAACTATATGGGAAAAGCTACAAGTATTCTATTAATTGAACATAGCCACAAAATGACTATGACATATTGCTATACACATAGTACATGTAATACTCAACCCTCATAGGAGGAACTACCTCATTTATTAGATGATAATTGACACAGAGACAAAAACTGGAGAAAGAAAAGGCTACACTTTACTTTTGGAGGAGCCACAAAAGTACTTTCTAAACTGTATTTATCATTGTAGTTTCTTCACTGTTGAATATTTGTAGTTGTTGCACAGCTCTGTCAGCAATCTAATAAAGATATTGTAGTTTAAGACATTGTGAAATTATTATATTTTGTTTTCAGTTTGTAAACTTTCATAATTAATTTTGTTGAACAAAATTTCTAATATATATTAAGTATCTACATTTATTAGTGAATAAAAAGGTCATCATTTGTATTTGTTCCTCTTTTCTTTTCTTAAATTTTTTCTCTCTTTTTTCGTAGATCCAGGGATCAAAAATAAACATTTGCACATGTTATAAAAATGCTCTACCTCATGCTAGCATGAGACAAGATATACTGAATCTGATAAAAGAGAAGGTGTGGAATGGGCTCAAACTCAATGACACAGGAAAGAACCTTCTAAACAGGACACTGACAGCACAAACATTAAGACCAACAATTAATAAAGATGAAAATCTCTCATGTGGTAAAAGATACCATCATTGCTGGTGGGAGAGCAAACTGATACAGCTACTATGGAAACCAGTGTAGAGATTCTTAAGAAAGCTGAGAATCATTCTACTGCAAGAACCTGTATAACCTAAGGACTCTACGTCTCACTATAGAAATACTTGTTTATCTAGGCTCATTGCCTTTTCTTAATAACCAAGAGCTGGAAATAGTCTGTATGATCATCAGCTTATGAATGGGTAATAAGAATGTGGTGCATTTACTAAAAAAGAAAGAAAGAAAGAAAGAAAAAAAGAAAGAAAGAAAGAACACCAAACACACACACACACACACACACACACACACACACAAACAGCGCTCTACATCTTATATATACACCCATCTTTCAATCTTGCATTCATTATTTTAAGGTTTAGGAAAGAATCTTGACAAATTACTGGGACAAATCCTATGCTTCCCTTACAGCTCATGAAGGCCTAGAATTTGGCTTATTATACATGAGTGTCCTCAGCAGATGATTTCATGGGCCTCTGTCTCCAGATTCAGATAAACTTTTTCTATACTTCTTACCAACTTTTTTGTGTTGTTAGTTTTACTTATTAGTTTTTCACATTTACTGCTTTTAATTCTAGACAATTAAAAGTGATGGATGTAGTAATAGTTGTTTTTACATATTTACTATTTTAATATTTATGTTCATTTTAATTTATTTCTGCCTCTTTTAATATTTCCTTCCCAATGTATTCACTCACTTATATACACATTAACTTCTCCCAATAAAAGTCAAAGGTTCACCAAAAATTAATAACTAATATAAAATATTCTTGGATATTTACACATTATATCAGTATCTTATTTTCTTCTTTGTTGGTTTCTTTACCATAATTCTTTTGTTTATTTTCTGTTTTAGGCATTTACTTTTTCTTGCATTATGCATTTAACTTATCATTCTCTACTTTCAAATATCATTGTACCACCGTGCATAATGTAAAATAATCTTATAAATGTTTTCTTCTGCTTTTCTCTACTAACCATTTTATCAACTTGTCACATACACATTATAAAATTCACCGTGCAATATCAATTATGTGTAAAACTCAGCTGTCAGAGAATTTTAGATTTATACGTGTACTTTTTGTTTATTCATCCCTTTGCTGTGTTAGAGATTTTGTCCCATTGTCTGTACACAGGCTTCAATTCCATGTTATGGAAGTTACTTTACCTTTCCTTCTTCCCCAAGTGTGAAGATAGCAAGTTATTTTTGTTGATAAATATGACTTCAACTTTGTTTTAGAAATTCGTATTTACATAGATATATAATTCTATATATTTATTTTATTTTGTTCTGTTTTGAGTACTTAGCAGATACTGCTTGACTGATCTCTAGCCTTGCTTCTTTTCTGTTAAAAATCTACATAGGGTCAATCAATTCTCTTTGCATAGCTGGGTCATGTGTAAATAAAGACACTAGTGCATATCTGCCTTGCCATGATTGTATCGTTTCATTACAAACAGATTTGAACATTGTTACTGATTATTGTCAAGTTACCTGAGTTTTATGATGATCTTTTTTGTTTTGGGCATTGCTTGGCAAGACTAGAAATATATTTACTCTGGGTGAGCTATCCTCAGTTTCTGGGAGATCTCCTTTTGTGCTGTCTTCTGAGTAACTTGTAGGTTATGAGATTTTCCCAACAGCCAATGAAACAAATCATTGTGTGGCTCCAAAGATTATCACTTTGTATGTTTATATTAATCAGGTTTTATTTTAACATTGTAGCTCAAATATTCTATATGGTGATATATTGCATATTTAATAAAATTTACTTTGAAATATCATAGATAAAGTCACATGTATCGAAGCCTTGGTGGTCAGGGAATGGGACTCACACCTTTAATCTCATCACTTAGAAGACTGAAATTCTTCAGAATTTCTGTGAGTTCAATGCCTACAGGCCAAGTAGTGGTGGCACATGCCTTTAGTCCCACCACTTGGGAGACAGAGACAGGAGGAGCTCTGTGTGTTCAAAGACAGAATGGTCTACAGAGTGAGTTCTAGGATAGCCATCACTGTTACATAGGAAACTATGTTTTGAAAAGACAAAACAATAACAAAAAAAAGGCTGGAGAGAGGGCTATTACCTCTGAAATTCCAGACAAATTTTATTAAATATACAATATAGCACCACATATTTAAACATGTAGTAATGGCAGGTTTTCTCTGCAGCCCTATGAAGTTATTGTTCAAGAGACTCACACCTTCTCATCCCAAGTATAGCATCATGTGGATCTCTCACCTCATTGCAATATACTGCCTGGGAACTCATCTCCAACATGCTACTGTAGGAGTCAAGGAACTCAGTCATCTATTCTCATTGTTTAAAAAATAATAATAAACAGAACCCATTGTCTTCGTTTTAAGTATGATTTGTAGATTTTTCTGTTTTAGGTGGCTGTATATTTGTATTCTGTAATTTTATCTTTATCACAAGCCAATGACATTTGATGATTGTCTTCATCGTGACTGAGAAGTCATAAATTCTAAGAACCACATAAGAGCAGTGTATAGTGTCCAAGAGACTAGAGAATGGTGAAATGCATAAGGACACTTAAATTGAATATAGTCTTTCTCTAGATATGTTTAGTTTTATTGTAGACTAGTTATTGAGTCACCAGACAAAAAGCAATGTGTGTGCATGTGTATGTTTGTGTTAACAAAAGGAATCAATGACTCTATAAAATAATCTGTTGAGAAAATAAAGAATGACAGACCCACATTATGTAACCAAATGAAAGAGAGGTCCCAAATTAACTGGATCAGAAATCAGAAATGAGCAAGAAAACAGAGACCAAAGAATTTCAGTGTATTATCAGGAAACAGTTTTAAAAATCTGTTTTCCTTTTTAGTTCTGAATCCTATTTGTTGATGGGATTATTTAAGGTTTTGGGCTCTAGAAAACTGGGAATGAATCTCTCAAGGATCCAGCAATATTGCTACTGGGCATATATCCTAAAGATGCACATTAGCACTCCAAAGGCATTAGCTCAATTATGTTCATAGCAGCATTATTCATAATAGCAAGAAAGTGGAAACAACCTAGATGCCCATCAACTGAAGAATGGATTAACAAACTGTGGTGCATTTATACAATGGAGTACTACTCAGCCATAAGAAAAAATGATATCCTAAAATTTGCAGGCAAATGGATGGATTTGGAGAATATCCTCCTGAGTGAGGTATCACAAACCCAAAAAGATAAGCAGGGGATGTACTCACTCATTAGTGGACTTTAAACAAAAATCAAAGCATTCCCAAGCTGCAAACCACAACCAGTGAACAGGTTGGGATTTGAAACACCTTGGGCTGGCACCTTGGAGCCCATTCCCTCCAGAGGAACACCTGACCCAGTCTTCATGTTGGGGTGAGGAAAGCAGATCTGTCAGGAGTGGATGCTGAACTAAACCACCTTGGGACCTTGGGACCTCTTGTCCTTGCTTGGGAGAAGATAAAATGACAGGAAGAAGAGTAAGTGACTGAGTTGGCGATGGGGGAAGGGAGTTTGAACAAGGGGATACATGGATGAAAAAAGAGATTTTATTCATAATAAAAAAGGGAAAGATCTGTTTTCCCTCTAATTAAAAATCCTAAAAAGTGAATTTATAATTTAGTCAACCTACCAAAATTAAACCAAGAAGATCACCAACCTAAACAGAGTAATAAAAAATGAGGAAACTAAAATAAAATTAAAAAGCTTTCCACCCAAAAAAAAGTGTTCAAATACAGGTGGATTTAGGACAGAATTCTTCAAAACTTACAAAACTGTACAAGCAAAATTTCTTAGACTAATAAGAAAAAGGAACAATGGAAAGAGTGCTCCTTACTCTCATTTATAAAGTTACTGTCTATCATTTATGTACCCAAAAGTGAAGGCACAAAGAAAACCACAGCCAATATCCTAGTTGAATACAGATTTTTAAATGCTCAGTAAAATAACTACAAACCAAATACAGAAATATATCACAAAAAATATCTATCATGATCAGGGTGGTTTTATTTCTGAGATTCAGGGATGGTTCAATATATGGAACATAATAAACATAACACAAAAATCATCTGATTATCTCAATATTTGAAGCAAAAGGGACAAAATCCAAAACACATCCATGATATGAGTCCTAGAGAAAATAACACTGGCTGGAGCATGTCTCGGCATAATAAAAGCTACCCATAACCAATAATGTCATTGTAAATGGAGAAAAACTTGAAATAATCTAACTGAAAATAAGAATGAGACAGGGATATCCACTATTCACGTTAATTTTCAACATTGTGCTTTAAGCATAATCTGGAGTAATAAAGGAAGCGAAAGAAAGTAAAAGACAACAAATAGAAAAAGAAATATTTGCAGATGGTATATTATATTTAACATATCTCAAACTTCTTCTAGAAAACTTTTAGAAACAATAACTAAGTTTAGCAATGTTGGTGGATATAGAATCATTTGTACCTACCACTGCTTTTATATACATCACCACCAAACCTGCAAAAAGTTCATGTACATATTGCTATTCACAACAACCTCAAATAAAGCAAAATATCTAGGAATAAATGTAACTCTCTAAAGGTGAAGGGCAGACCTTTATAGTAACAAATGTTAAACCTCTGAAAGAAGAGACATAGTCACTACAAAATAGTATGATAGCCCATGTTCATGGGTTGGTATAAATAATATTGGAAAAATAAACAATCAATCTCCATTATTCTTCTATGAAAATTTAGCTTTAAATTCATATGAAATTAATTAAGACCTGGGCTAGCCAAAATAATCTTGAGCAAAATGCTGGAGATATTACTACTATTTCATATCTCAACATATATTACTTAGGTTCTAACATTCTAGAAGCTCAAAACCCAACCAATATTTTTTATGTTGCCCTAGATATGGTGTCATCCTCAAGCATATGAAAGTAACTAATACAAATTTTTATTTAAATCGTAATTTACAAGACATGTTAAAAAATTTGTTATAATGTATTTATTCATATCTTCAGATTTGATTCTCCTACTAAATTTATTCTTCCTAATGCATAAAAGCAATTTCATCTCTTCTTGAGAAGACTCTTTTCATATTACCCTGTGACTTCCTCATACTTTAAAATAGCACTAAATTTTTCTGAGTTCTTTTTTGTATAAAAATAAAATGATGATTTTAGCCTCCTGTAAATTGTTACTGTGATATTTATATACATCTTTTAACAGTGTGAGTCATATTTAAATTAATTACATTTTCTGGTTACTTTTCAGATTAAATAAATTTAATTTATTTAAAAATTAATTATGCCTAGACTCTGTATTAACAGCATAATGCTTTGTTTACATTAATTATTTTATAAGGTAAAAATAACACAAGAAATTTATTCTGTCTATTGCCAAGATGATTGTAGCTTATTTGGTAAGTTTTCAGATTAATTTTTAAAGAAACTAAATTTTTTTTGGCAGCCAAAGTAGAAAAAAATAATGTTTTTAATTTGAATAATTCTTATATTAATTTGTTGGCTAATTTTCAACTGTTAAATGCAAACTTTTACTTCCACTGAAATGTTAATTTCTTTATACATGGTTTTACTCCCTTTTATTAGCTACATTGTATATTTCGATATAATATTAGCTGAATTCTACATCTTATTTAATGATTTTTAATTATTTGAAATTTGTTAATTTTAAAATATAATCTTTTCCTATTAATTTTGTACATTCCTGAGTTTAATTAACAACATAATAAGGATATAATTATAAAGATAATTTAAATAATTTTATTAGCATTTATAATTAATTCAATCTAGGCCAGTGTGTTGAACTCAGCATGTAAACACACTAGCTGCAAAGCCTGACAATATGAGTTTCATTTCTGAAAGCCACACAGTAGGAGGCTTTGACCTTGCTGAAGCTGTCTACTTTTCTGTACATACATTCCTCAGCATCTGTATATTTACACACACACACACACACACACTCACACTAAGCAAATATAAATAATAAAATGATTAAATTTAATATTAAACCAGAAGCATATTATTTGCATATTTTTACATTTAATAAACTTAATGGGTTTATTAAAACATTGACCCTGTCTACTTACACCCACAATTAAGTTTTTACAGAAAGTTTTATTTTATTTATATTTTAAAGAATGCTATATTGTGTTTAATTTTGTCCAATGTTAATTTTACCCTGAGTATTGCTGCCTTCCCAGCTTAATTCATACTAACTTTATTTTTCTTATTCACATACTTGTAATCCAACACATTTCATTCAACTTTTAGAGGTTCTGACAGTAAACTGCTCCTGATACTAATAGCAAAAGTATATTTCAAATGGATTTGATAATTAAAATTACATCTTTTTCTTACACACATTAACAGGGGACAAGCCTCTTATTATGGTGATTCAACATTTACTTTTCTTTGTAGATTAAATACTAAAATAAAATAGACTTTTCCAATAGATTAATTTTAGTTATTAGAAAAACCAAGTATTACCCATTATCTCATATTCACTAGTTATGTTAAAGATGTTTGCCCAAAAAAAAAAAAAAGATGTTTGCAATTAGTACAAGAAGAATTCAAAATCTATTGTAATTGACTAAAATATTACTTTATTCATATGCTGGTTTTGAATATGTTAATTTAATAATAATCACTACTTCAGGATACCTGGTATTTGATTGAAACAATTTTTTTCATGATTTGAATAAGACTGTCTTCAAATAGAAATAATAATTCTTCAAATACAAATGGATAAAGAAAGCATTATTATATACATACAAGCAGATAATATCCTGCTCTACAAAGTATTTGCTTTGCCACATGTCGGTGAACTTGGGGGACATAATTCTCGGCTAATTTCTACACCATAGTAATCATCTTAATGTCTGAATATATCTTTCAATATCATGCTGTAAACTTAAATATACACATGGAAACTTATTTGAAAATAAATTAATCTATATTCATCTCTCTTCCAGTGAACAGAAGCAAGTTGTAGTTCCTGTAGTATAAGCTCAAGTACTATATAATACAAACAGAGAGCTCTTTCAAGAGATAATTCAGCAGTTAAGAGAACCTACTACTCTTGCCAAAGACCTAAGTTTGGTCTCCACTACAATCATAGTAATTCATAACCATCCATAACTTTAGCTCTTCTCAGATCAGCCTCTTCTTCTAACCTCTGTGAGCACTGCATATAGTGCACTTATATGCAGGAAACCACAAATATACATCAAGTAAACAAGGTGAGTAGCCATAGAAACTAGGAAAGTGTAAAGTATTATGGACAGGGGCCAGGTGATTTGAGAGGGGAAGGCCAGGACATAGTGGATATGATGTGGCAAATAGAAAAATGAGGAAGTGGCTCCAACTAGGGAAAAGCAGGGTGTCACTATAGAAAGAAAGGGAATAGAAATAAATAACTCCAAGACTGTTTGATAAAATACCAAGAAATAATACTACTTTAGGTTTACCTAAAATTATATTACATGTGTGTATCTTAAAGTAACTTAAGCTATCTGGTTTGATAATGTTCCAATAGAAGCCCCATTTATCAGATAAGAGAAACACACTTTTGAATGGTTGGTAAGTAGTGGTAGTCCAAATAACTTCCTCCAAATATACATTATTGGTATATTTCTTTGTTTCCTCTCAGTCAAGAGGTTGGGAAGTTTAGGACATAAAATTGGGCTGACTCAAACTGGACCTGTCTAGTATTCATTTTTGGTGGTCTTGCATTTATGGTCCCTGAAAGCACTCTACAAAATGCCAAAGGAGGAAGCTATTAAACAACTGTACACAGTTTAGCTCTTATGAACCTTGACAATGACCAGCATGGTAAAATATTCATAAAGGCATTATAAGTGGTACTCACATGTTGGTGGTAAACAACACCTGTCTAGTTGGACTTAAGACTCAAAAGGATGGAAAATATGCCTGATATGAAAACTTTACCTTCTCCAGTCTAGTAATATCATAAAACCTGGAAAAAATCCTCTACTTACACTTTCTAGACTGGAAAAATTTCTCACTATATTATAAATCTTACTGATGTGGGATGCCTTTCTGTACATTTAAATATATATTGTTTATATTAGTTAATAAAGAAGCCGCTTGGCCTGTTGTATAGTTGACAGGTATGAAATCCAAGGGAGGTAGAGGAAGAAGAAAGGTGAGTTCAGAGCAGATGCTGCCAGATGCCAGGGAACAAGATGTAATGGAACACAGGTAAACCACAAGCCATGTGGCAAAAGATAGATTAATAGAAATGAGTTAAGATGCAACAGCTAGCTAACAAAAGGCCTGAGCCATAGATCAAGCAGTTTGTAATTAATATACACCTCTCAGTAATCTAAGTGACTTTAGGACCAAGGATCAGAGAGATTTGTCAGGATCATGGGGTTATGCAAGACTGAGAAAATTCCATCTACATCTATCAGCTTGAGAGTGGAGGGAGCATGGGAGAGTCTAGAAGAAAGAATGTAGGTTAAAAATTATGTAAATCTCTTTCCATTAGGTCGTTTTAAAACAAGCATACAAAATATTAGATGAATTTTATTGTATTATTTGTCTAGTTGGTATGGTAACAACAGAAAAATAACCACTAATTCACAATTTGTCACTTATTCATTTATATTTTTACACACATATTATTTCTAATTGAATATATGAATTCATTGGACATCAGTAATACACTGTATTCATCTTCATATCTTTAAAACATCTGTGAATGTGTATGATTAATCAATAGTCAGTAAAATGATAGAGAATATAATTTTAAATACCCAGGGAAACAAACTTAGCTTAATATACCAGAATAGAATTACCTGTGTGTGAATTGGTGATGAAAGAATATTAAAAACTAAACATAAATAATTTTTTGAAGACAGAAAATGAAAAAGAGCTTAAAAATTTCTCAAAGGTTTTGACAGGATGCCTGAAAAAGTATGGAAAACTTTGCGTCATATAGATAAAGGAAGCCATCTTGCAAAGTGTGAAGGCTCAGGGAGAGGAAGAATAGTCTTTCAAAGGGTCAGCTTGCCACTGAGTCCTTTTCTTAGCTCATGCTGAGGCAAAGATCGTCCTGCACCGTCTACACAAAATAACTAAACAAATGTCCAGACCTATAGTCTAAAATCAGGATAGCAGGATTCTACTAGCAAGAGAGAGAGAAAAATATGAATCAGAAACATACAGGTTCCCATAAAATAATAGTCAGGTCTCTGCAAAAGACTCGAGTGAACTATATTTAAAAAGGCTCATTTCTTTTTGGTCTTCATTAAGAAAGAATCACAGGCCCAGGCTGTATTGCCTCACCCATACCAAGGTTCACACAGGAATAATAACATCCACGTATCACAAAGAGACTCTGCACCACTGCTCACGTAATGTCTTCTTCCTGTACTTCTTTCGGTTAATATCAAGGTAAATTCAGTTTTGTTCTTTTTTTATTCTTCTTCTGCCTTTTACCAATATAAACTTTCATCCAAATACAGGGTGTTTTGGGGTCTGGGAATCACTATAGAGTCTCCTGAGTGCTAGGACTGTTTTCAGACGTATTCCATTTCTCTACAGTGTTCTCTGCTTATTCTGTCTTTATTGGACCTGTCATCTTTCTCTCTCTCACCTTTGTGTTTCTATTTATACCTCCCTATTTTCCTTCTGTTGCTCTGTGCCTGACTATTCTTCCTCCAGTGCTGACTCACTTTCCATTCTTACCCTTTATAACTAACAGTTGAGTTCTCTTAATACCACCATGCTCTTTTACTGATCGTGAGTTACTGGAGTTGAAAGATTTTAATTAGCTCCTAAATTTAGGTGATTTGAGACTGTGCTTGTTGCATTTGCAGTAAAACTCTCATGGACATTCTACTCGTGTAGAATTCTACTCATGTGTAGACCTAGAGATCGTGATCAGTGCCTAGAGCACACAGGCTGAACTTGGAGGTTATAGTGTTTGTATCAGTTGCTTTGGATGTATGGGCCTCTTTATGCAATGACATATTTGACTTGCTAAAGTTGAGGTGAAAAATCTCTTTAGCTATTTTTTTTTCTTCTTCTTTATTTTGTATTTATCAAAAAAAAAACAGTAAAAAGAATTAAAAAAAAAAGCCGAACAGTTAACAATAACTATACAGAGGATAATAATCATAAGCATGGCTTATCAAGGGTGGAAAAGCAAATTTTAGCTATTTTATGAATATGCCCAGTCTGCTGCTTACCTCATTATGTGACTTCCCTTTGCTTGCTTTGGATTGACATCATAATAACCAGCTGAGTTTTACTATCAGGAGAACATTGGTTTACAGAATGTAATATCAGGTATCCCCTTCTCTTTCATGCTACGAAACTTATTTTCCAGAGTTGGTAGATTTCCTTATCTAAATAGTTGTTAAAATTTCCTGCAATTTCCATCTGAACTTGAAATTTAAGGATATGTTACAAAATAGCCTATGTTCATAAAAATAAATATACTTTTAATTGATCATAAAAACATAAAGATGTATAGATACATCTATTAAGATATCATGAAATAATTTAATATGTATTCATATTGTGAATATTTGTCATCTGAAACCTATTTACCTTTTCACATTGCTTTTAGTAGATAGTTATTTATGCTGTTGGTGAGAGTTCGTGTCTGTATTAGCTTGCTAGTGCTACAATAAAGAAGTAGCACAAATTTGGGGAGTAAAAAGAATAATCATTTTTTCATAAGTACTGAAAGACTTCGGTTTAAGATTTCCATATGCATACAAAAGAGAGAATCTTTGATTCCTCTCCTTGTACCTGGCAGGTCCCTGGTAATCTTTTACATCCCTTGACTTTACTATGTATCACAACAATTATCCAGCTGATGGATCATCTCTGCATGCATGCTTGTGTCCAATTATTCACTTTTATAGGGACTTCTTTTACACTGGCTTAGGACATGTCTCTGTAATAACTATTACCAAGTAAGATTGCATGATGAGGTACTCGGTCATAGGGATTCAAATTTATGTTTTATTTGAGCAGAAAGGAGGGGGATAAAAGCAAGGGATGGTACTGTTATCCAAACTTTTTTCATTTATCTAGGTTCAGTGTTTCCCCACAATTTCTGAAGAATTCAACTATTGTCTTTGATATTGATAAAAATATTGTGTATTTTATTTTCTTTCCTTATTCAATGTAAATATAAATATGTATCATTTACTTTCATTTTTTTCTCCATGATGAAATTATTGTGCCCTTATCTTGCTCTTTTATTTCTATTTATAAAAGGAAGAACCTACAGGTAATATTTTTAAGATCTCTATCTTATGGAATAATATTGCAATATCAAATTTTAGGAAAAAGAGGAAATACTGTGAATATTTTAGCTTAATTCTGGCTTTTCTTTCACTGTCATCAGCTATTTAATTTTCTCAAAGTAGTCAAGTACAAAAGCATTTAAATTGTTATATATGCTGTATTATTTGATTGATTCCTTTATAGGTCCCTTATTATTGGATATGTTTTGTTTCTGAAATCCATTTGATCCCATGTTAATAGGTCTGCTTCAGTGTTTCGATTAGTGTTAAACATATTACATATATCTCTCACCTACATTTCTGTGTCTTAGATATGCACCTTGCATGAGAGACTTCATATATAGACCCTATTTTTACATGAATACTTGACGTGTCTCTCTTCTAATCATGCTTTAGAGACATTTACTCTTGCAAATTCTATTTAGTGAGGATTCTTTCTTTTTACCTAAACTTTGTGTCCTTTTATCTTACTTACTGAATTTTATAAATTCATTTTGTATGCATTTTATTGATTCTCTTTTTTCTCATTTTTCAATAATTCTTTGCAAATATTTTACATTACATTTTGATTACACTCATCTTCCTTTCCTAACTCTTACAGAATCCACACTCTTCTTTACATCCAACTCCATATGTTCTTTTTCTCTGTAAAACTACTAGATTGAGATTAACACAGGAACCCACAAATGTCTAAGATTCTGAAAATAAATTACAGAATTTGAATTTTTAAATGAGACTTCTTTTACATGTCCACTTCTTCTAAGTCACAGGGATCATTGTGGATGATGGAGCAGAATGATTCTAAATTCCTGAGGCAGTAAGTGACTACCAGGAAGATAGTGTCATTCAGACACACCAGGGCAGCTATACACATAAACTCACAGCAGTTGAAAGAACATCCTCAAGACCTGTGCAAGCTCAGGGCAGAAAAAAATAATTCAGCACAAAGGGGAAAGGTGGGTTTGAAATGCCACAGCTGAAGAGCAGTAAACAAGTATCACCATCTCTGATGCCATCTTTAGGAGTGTGTTGTGGATTATATTATATATTGTTAATTATTTTGGTATGTTTGCCAACTGCATTAAAATTCATATAGAGCATTGAAACTTTATAATTAGATTCTGTAATTTATCCCTTTCATTTTATGCAGTATGGTAATATATTTTATTTGCAAATGTTTCACTGTTCATTTTTATTATTATATTGTTCATATAATATTAACTTATTCATGTTTCAGCTGATTTTAAAATTAAATTGTCTTTAAATTATATTTAGAGGATGAGAAACAAATCTTTATTTGCTCCTATGTAGATAACATTTTTATTTCACTCAGTTTTTTTTTTTTTTTTCTGAATTATCTGTCTGTTTAGGTGCATTTTCCTAGTGACTTAGTTTATTTGGCATTTTTATTTTATTTCATTTTAGTGCAAGTCTGAATGCTATGATACCTTTCAGCTTGCATATACATGAAGTATCATTTGGTATTTACTTTAGAGTTATTCTTGCTAGGCTCAGAGCTCTGAAGTGCCACTTTCTTTTCCTTCAATGCTATAAAAAATTGCTTCATGATTCTGACATTATTTCTAATTAGAGTTGCTATATCATGTCTATGTTATTTCCCCTGCCTCAACCTCTTGGCTGCTGGGCTAGAGGTATGTGTGACCGCACTAATCCATTTCTCTCTTAATCTTTCCAGTGTGTTTTTGATGCTTTGTGATGTATGTTGTCATTTGCGTCTCTTTTTCTTTTTAAATATTTTTATTTAAAAGGTTTTTTCATTATTTTACATACCAACCACAGTTTTGCTTTTGTCCCTTCCTTCCACTCACCCTCTAGCATCTCCCTCCCACCTCCTCATCTACTCCTAGAAGTGGATATGGCCTCCTATGTGTAGTCAATAAAGTCTGGCATATCAAGTTTAGGTAGAACCAAGCTACATCTACCCACTCCCCACCCCCACCACACACCTGCCCCATATCAAGACTATGCAAGATACCTCGCTATAAAAAAAAGAGCTGAAAAAAGACAGTTCTTGCACTAGGGATTAAAAAGTGGTACTGCTTCCAGAGACCCCACAAGCTACCCAAGCTATGCAACTGTCATCCACATTCAGAGATCCTAGTTTGGTTCCATGCAGGTTTCCCAGCTCCTTTTTATTTTCTTAAGTCTTACTGAGATTTGCAGATCTTTGAATTATGTATTTTATCAGTTTAGAATCCCATATAGTTTCCATTTAAATAATACGTTCATATCTTCTGCTCTGTGCAGAGTATTTATATATTTCATTTACATTTTTCACAAGATTCTTTAGTCAAAATCTTAAAATTTCTCATTTGTTGGGTGTTTAATTTCAGAAAATCTGTTGTTAGGCCTCAGATTAACTAAGAATTTCTTCTTCAGTATTTAATACATCATATCAATATGTTTTAAGGAAAAAATGGACTATATCAACACTTATTTCTGTCTCTAAGGGTTTTATTTAAAATTTTTTGAACTTTCATGCATTACTACTTAACTTGTTGAACTTATGTGACCATGCTTACTTTTAAATTCTTAATAAAAACTGAAGTCCACTTCAATTCTTCATGTTTTTGTTGAGTTAGCTTTCTGCTATTTATTTATCTTCTCACTTATTTGTACACCTGGTAGCTATTATGTAGTTTACTTACCTCAGGAACAAATATTTTTATAAATATTTAAATATATTTGAGCTTCATTCCAGCCAGTTAGGTAGAAGAAAATCTATATATTGCATTTTCCTTTGAAAGCTTTTGAGGATGACATCAATGTGTAGGCTAAAAGTAGTCCATGCCTAGTCAAGATGTAATAGATGACTACATAAATTTTACAATGTTTGGGTAGTCTGTGACTTTTCCTTCCCAATTTTATCATGGTCACTGTTTTTGATACTATGTGTTTCCTAGACATTATTAAGCACCACATTTTAACATGTTGATCTCTTCATGTGGTGTGGTTTTAGATCCATTTTTCTTTTCCTATTCTTTTCTCATCTCTACTTGACCTATCTTGAGAAAACTATCCCTTGAAGTTCACACTACTCCAAGGCCTTGTTCCATGTGCATCCTGGGATTCATTGCTTCAGCATGGGAACATGTCTAAGATTTGGCTGCTGCTCTCTCAACTTTGCACAGCTTAGGACTTTATTCAAGGTAGTAAGTTATATACGCATGTGTTTTATTTTATGTATTAAAGACTATTGTCCTTTTCTATATGTATCTACCAGCTTTAACACCAGTGTCTTGTCAGTTTGTTGCATCATTTAGTCATTTCATTCATTGAGAAATTTATTTGCTTTTATTTTGTTTACACTTTTCATTTTTTTAAAAAAATTCTGTATTCAAGATAAATTTATTTATGAAGACAAATTGTTAAATATATTTAGCATACACATAGCATTGGGAGTTATTATTTTAACCTTAGTATTTAAATCTCACTAAAACCAGTACTTTTTGTCAAAATATACTTTAGTCAACAGACATAGTAGTTCTATGAAAATATCTTCAGGAAAAGAAAGTAATTTCCTGTGTTTGAATTTATTTTTATGTTTTTAATATTGCAGTCTACTCTAAATAAAATATATGATAACTGAGTACATTTTACTTACATCTGAAAAATATCCTAAGGTTATGAATGGATTTTATTTTATTTTACTGACTAAGGTTAAACATAGTCAAGAGAATATATTGTTCTACTGTGAAAGCAAAGTCATTGCAAATATTTGTGTTCTTAATAATAGATGACATAATTTATCTATTTGTTATCTTACTTTATGAGAAACCTTAAATATTTAACTGGTTTCTTTTTAATATTGTTTCCAAGTGAGTAGATTATATGCAATACACACTGAACAGAGTATTCTTAATGCTGACATAGATACTCTGTCCTACACTTTTTAAAGACATCCTGTGAGTTTGGTATGTATCATTTTTGTTTCATATTTTATTTGGCCTTTTGGAATGGCATAAACACTAGAAACTACTTTTTATGTTTGAGTATGAAGTCATAATGTCCATTCATCATAAAGTAACAGAATTGTTCTAATGTCACTTGAGTAGTGACAACACAAATGAAGTCCACTTTTTATTTAGTAACTTTGCCAACAAATTTTGCTGCTTGACAATTTCATACATATACATAGTGTATCATGGTTACTCCTACACACCCTTTATTATCTCTCTCTCCTACCATGGCAGTCCCTCTTCATTCCTATAAATCTCTCTCTCCTACATTCAACAAACTCTTTGTTTTATTATTTTGTTCCACAGAGTTTAACTTGGGCCTTCTTTGACCATGCTTTTGAATTATCTTTTAAAGCCTACTGGGCTCTCCAGTTATATATTCAGTTGAATAATAGGTCTTCCTCTTTCCCAGACTTTTTCTATTGTCAGTCATTCAGCAGAAGGTGGTAATGTTCTGTGAAATCCTTTTTCCTCCCATAGATGACTAATAGGGTGGCAGCAACTTTTATAGATCCAGTGCCAATTGGAGCTGAAGTTTTGACTGCATGGTTACTATAGGTGTATGGTACTGAGAAGATGGCATCTACAGATGGAAAAGAAGGCTTACTAGATAACTGTGCCTGCCACCAAGGCTCTATCCAAGTTCTATACCCAATACTTAAGTACTAAAAAATTCCATTTTCTATAAATCTTCCTCTGACTTCCACATGCCCAGTACCAGTCAGGTGAACACACAGAGTAATGTGTGTGTGAAGATGTTATCTTCATTCATCATGTAAAAACAGAAATGGTGTATCTTTTTAATAGTGACAGCATGGATAAACTCCGTAATTTTTGTTTTTCTGTACTACAGATAACTTTAAATATTTAAAATGCAAAAAATATATATTAAAGAATATGATGTTCTATAGCTGTTTTCCTATCTTCCTTTTGTCCACAAGGCTTGATATTTCCTCTTCTGATTTCATGTATCTCAGTAACAGAAGTTGTTTTCTTTTCCAAATAATGCACTGTCACCAAGTAGCTCCTTAGGATCTCACTGACAATTACATCTGTGAAAATGAGGATTTGGGGCCAAAGTAATAATGTCGCAACATCACAGACAGCTGAAACTGAAGAACAGGCAGGCTGTGCTTCTGAGTTTTTGGTCTGTTCCAGTAAAGTCTTAAGTGTGACTTAGCAATGACTGCATGAGGTGGAATTATAAATAAGGGTTTTATGAACACTTGCCTTGTTGCTTAACGATTTGGCAACTTACATAAATTATTCCCTTCCTCTTAATTTATGATTTAAAGTTAAAGATTAAATCTTAATAAGTCATTTTACATAAAACAAAATACAAGAATAGTGCTTTATCTGTACCTGTGGCCTTAGACACTGATTACCAACTTCACTTGCTGATTATATTGAAGAGATACTCTCAAACAGCAGGCCAGATCCCATGTGGAGTCTGTAGTGGAATATAGAGTTTGTAAAATGTTTACAATAGCAATGTTTCTGACTATGCAACTACCAAAAATAAAATAAAAATAATAATAAATGCAAAGTGGTTCAAGTAGTGGTGCTTGGTTTGTGTAATATTTGGCTTTACAGCAATCGTATTTTTAAATAGATAGCATGCACATTGTGCCTATATGTGTCCACAGTGTGTCTGTATGCGTTATTATGCCATGTGATAACAGTACATACTTCTTGAAAATCCCTACTCAAATTATAGGCCAATCTATTCTTCTAGGCCACTTACTAGTTGTAGTGTTTTCAGTGTGCACATGAAGTTTCTAGGTCTTAAAGAAATGTTGTTTTGTTGGTATAGGAAATAAATGACTTAGAGGGTTTTTCTATCAGTGTTCATGGCATACAAATGTCAAATTAGCATTTAATAAACTCTATCTGTGTCAGAAGGATTTATTTTTTAAAGTTGCTTTGGTGACTTTTGATACATATATAACATATACAAACAATATACATATCTTTAGTTAATTTTGACTTGGAAGTAGGAAAGATTTTTGCAGCTCTTGTTTTGAGATGGACCTAGACATACTTCTGATGTTTTGTGTTGTGTTCTCATAGGAAACCATGATCTAAACATACACAATATAAATTTAACATGTGACTAATTAAGAAAAAATTAAATATTCTCTCTTTCTGTATCATAATCAGCCAAGTGTTAATTCATTATGTAAAGATATCATCAGTCTTATTATTATGCAGACTTGCTTTTATACTGACAAATGGTAAAGTGGCATGTCAAACAAAACATGTTTTGGAATAAATGTCTATGGTAAAATGGTGTGTGATACAGACCATGTTTTTAAAGTAAGTGTTTATGGATATTTATCACTGTGTACATAAAACAAGAACATGCTTGGTCTTGTCAAGGTTTCTTTCAGTTCTCAACAAGTCATAGCTCAAATCTGAAGAATATGGAGCTTATTAAACATCCTGTATATAAACTGAAAATAGGATTTTCATAACTGAATTGGCTGCCTTAGATATGAGTCTTCACTTAACAGGATGATGACCTCTTTTATGAAATATGTAATTGAAATTTTGGCAAACCAATTAATCTTAAATGATACCTCAAATATTCTATAGGATAGATGTTGGATAGATAAATTTATTTCCTCACAGTTGCTTAAAGGAAACTCCTCCCCTTCGGAACAATGGCTTTGTCTAATCTCATTTAAGATAAATTTTACCTTCTATTATTTCCAATATTGTGTACATCAAATTTTTCTATAATTTAAGTGATAAAATATGCCTCAGAGGAAAGCTAAGTTTTCTTTTCAAATAAGACAGACCAGGTTCTTTATACAAACTGCTATGTTAATATTTTCCAGATAAATTTATTATGAATAATGATTCATTTTCTTAGGAATTAAGGAGCTTTGCATAGCACGATTTATCTTCCTTGGCAATATTCTCTTCCTCTTGCAACTGAAGCCTTAGTCCTCAGGCTATAAGTAGACACAATCTAATAAATTTTTATTTGGTAATCTTAAAAAAAATCTCCTGAAGTAGTACAAGATATATTCATGTTACCAGAAAAAAAATTTGGAATGAAATCATATATATGGATCCATTTTTTAAACCAACATTTACTTTGCTATCTAAGTCATAGGTTGTTTATATCAGCTGACAGCTTGATGTAATAAAGTATGGGTCAAGTGTAACTGACTAACAAATCTATCTTTATTTTCTTTTTATCTTCTGACATATTACAAACATCTGTATTTGGCACATTTTATTTAGCAGGTGTCCTGGTGACAACAGTCTTTAATATTGTGATGTGCTAAGAGATTTTTGAAATAATTTTAAAGTGATAATTAATTACCAGCAGTTCTGAGATAGTATAATAATAACTTGGATAGTTTGAAAAATATTAGTGGTAGACAATGCTGTTGCTAGAGTATATAGCTTTACATTCACACCTGCATGCTAGACAGTCACATACACAAAAAGAACCTTGCACAATCTACCATAAAATGGGCCAAGTTTACAGACTGAGTTTGCTGTAAAGATATGTAAGTCAGATATTACAGTGTAACATTCACAATATCTCTTCTTCCACAGTCAATCTAACATTATAATCAATCTCTACTACTATGACCTACACATTACATCTACATAAAACACAATCTTAGCCCCAAAAGATAAAGCTATGGTCCTATGGCACAACTTCTGCTTTACCTCTTTGCAAATACAACTGACTTTTTTAAACATCCCATTGCATTCTTTGTGGTACAGTCTTTCATTTCTGTGTTTACATTTTATATGTGCTTCCCAGTAAAGGCAACCACAGCACAAACAGATAAACCAAACTTTTCCTCATTTACAATATAAATATAAATATAAATATAAATATAAATATAAATATAAATATAAATATAAATATAAATATAAATATAAATATAAATTTTGTTCACGGGCACATACTCTTCAATGTCTGCCTCTGTTAAACATAAGAGAGCAGTGTTATTGTGAGAATAAAAGTTATGAACCAAAAGTACTAGATTTTTTTTGTTCCTTAAATATTTACTGTGAAGACTGAATTTCATTTGTAGGCTATAGGCTTAAATATATGTAAATTTTAAAATTGAATTAAAAATAGGATGATCATGGCTTTATGAGCATTTTTAAAACTTATCTATATAGGATAATTTTAGAGGTTTTTCTTAAGTACTGAAATTATTATTACTCTCTATAAAGCAGAATCTGTCATGATAAAAGCAGACAGCTGAAAATTTAGTAAAAAATATTTTACAATGAGTTTCAGAACCTAAAAATACTTTAATATATTCTTATATGATTGATATTATTTAATACATTCAATTTAAATTCATAAATTCTATAAATAATTTGCCAGTGAAAACACTGAATAAATTAAGCAGTAAATATTGTCTAGACCAATTGTAATTCACATATGGAAGCATTGCATTAATGATTGTTATATAAATTACCTTGATAAATGTAGTAAATATTGATGTTAATCATAATATTTGAATTAAAAAAGGTTGTAGATGAGATGTACTTTTATATGCAAAACTTTACAAAATATCTGTATATTAAAAAATATTAACCAATTAAAATTAATTATTTGTTTTAATGTCATTTGTTTTTGTTTCTATTTAGTATTTCAATAAAATGAAAAGAGCATTACATTACTATTTGGAATATATACCTTTCATTTCAATTAAAATTATAAGTTAAAATACACCTTTGTAGATTAATATGTTATTGTCTTTCTATCTCTATTAGCATTTTTAGCTCAAGTATATGAAAAGTCAATGAATACCATTGTGTGGGATGTAAGAAAATTACATGTCTTTAACACTATATTAATCTCTTTGGCATAAAAGGAGAAATAGTAAGGACATAAATAGTGAGAGCTGGCCTTGTGTCATACATGCTCCCAGGTTTGAAAAATTAAACTCCTTATTGCTGTATTGGACAAAGGTATGATCCACAGAATGTTATGTATGTAACAATATTGCTTATGAAATCAATCAGGAAGCTAGATATGCAACTGAGACAAATAATTACATGCAAAGTAAATTAATTTAAAAAATAATGACAATATTCTCACTCCTTGTCTGGTGCAGCCTCTACTCCAGATTCTTTTCTGAGTGGAACTAACTAGAAGTGAAGGAGAATAACCTCTTACTTAATTATGGGCTAGTCAATTATGTGATTTCCTATTTTAAAAGCCATAAATTTTGTAGCATGATCAATTTGCTTCACAGTCCAGAATGACTGAGATCTAGATTTCAATCTTTATATCAAATTTGTTAATATTCTTCTTGAAATTTAGGGTTAAATTTTAAGCTTTTCAAGTAACAAATCTGATAGATAGCATATAATGTACTGTTGCACATTGCAATGTGCCATTGGAACCATTCTGTGTGACTTCATGGGTACTCAATGCCTTTTATAAACACATTTAGACTAGTTATTTGTTCTTTTTTTTGTGCATTAGAACCTGGCTGATATTGATAGAATAACTATTATTTTTTTAAGTTTCTAGCCTGGACTTTCCAACCTTTCCCCATGGCCCAGACATGTGCCAGTAGTCTCACAGAAATACATGGATGCTTATATTAATTTTATGCTGATTAGCCTAAGGCCTAGGCAAATAACTCACTAACTGTTCACTCTTTAACTAATCCATGATTTTTGTCTTGTTCAGACATGAGGCTCAGTACCTTTTCTCAGCAGCATTTCAACTTCTTTCCTCTGCATATCCTGGCATCTCTGCTCTGCTCTTCCTGTTCCCAGAGTTTTCCCAGGCTGGTAGCCCTCCCCAGCTTCCTGTCTGCCTTCAGCCAATCAGTGTTTTTATTAAACCAGTAGGCAGGACAATTATTTATAATGCAATAACATAATCCCATTACAAATTGGTACTAGATAACATGGTTGTGTCACAATACACTCATCCCATTTAACCAGTGGGTTAGCATACTCAGTGATACCTTGATTTGATCAATACAAATAAATCTACAGCATTCCCTTGCAAACCTAATTGTGAAAGTGAAGTATGACAAATATAAAGATGAGCAAAACATGAAGGTTGGTCTGTAGTGGCCATTTTATTTGGGACACTGGAAGAATGGCAATAAAGTGAAATTAGGATAGAGATGGCTATAATTTTTAATGAAACAGTAATATAATTATTTATGATCTATATAGAGTAAGTCATCAATGTAGGATTTTTTGTCAATTAAATCCTGTAAAGCACACAGTTGTCTTTTTATTTCTTACATGTCTCCTCCACCATTACACTCATAATTTCAAACCATTTCCAAGTAGTCTATATGCTAGAATCTGGTTATAGCTTTAAATTTCACTTATTTTGCAAGTACTTTGATTTTGTAAATTGGCAAAATAATAGAGCTTTTCAATACCTAGTTATAGGTTATTTTTAAAAAGAAATTAATTCCCCAAGCCTGCTATTTGCCCTCAGTACCATTCCATTAAGATGGTTATGGTCAATTGAACATAGTATTAAACTTTTATATTTATGTTAATAGTAATTACCAATGTTTGAAGTCTGAATAGGTTAAATATCCATTGTTTAAATTTATTGGTATCACCATTTCATACATTCTAAAAGGCTAGAACTTTTGTTAGACCTTACAGCCAAAGGCATCATAGACCACAAAGAAGCAAGATGAAAACACATAGGAGGGAAAATCCTGGGATTCTTTTTCTAGACATGTAAAACATAAATACAAAGCCTCCATGGACTATGAAAAAATACAGTCTAGGGTTACTTAAGACTTAAGAATTTGAACCTGCTGTGCACTCGAACTCTTTATTTAGCCTGCCTTTAAGAGAACAATGTAACAGTCAACTTTACTAGCATTAGATTTCCCATGTAATCAACCTTTACAACCTAAGCTAATGTGTAGCTGTAATCTTAAGTTATGTACTCTACTATATTTCTGACCTAAGAGTACTACATGTGTGTTATAATAATTTTCTGAAAACAGCAAATAGGACAAAAATGGCCTTACAAATAAATATGCAACATAAATTTTGAAAAGAATATATGGGCATTACTTAATAAAGAAGACTATTTGTATTACTGTTTGCTGTCTGCTTCAGACAGGGTCTGATGGAGTCAGTGAATCAATTCCTTATAGAACTCACTCTTTTTAAGATTAAAAAAAGACTATTACAAAAGTACCCCTCTTTTCTTCCCCATTGGATACTTTCTGTGTTATTCAACAAAGATAACACAGGGATTATTTATGAGGATTGAATACACAGTGAGGTTAAAGTATAAGATTCAAATATAGCCCTGTTTCACTAAATGACACCAAGAGAAAAGGTAACACCTTTCCTTAATGTGACATAGACTTTTTTTTGGTGACACTAAGTTTATCATGTATACATACAAATTGATCACAATTTGCATGACACAATTCAAAGATAATATAAAACCAAAGAATAAACATGAACCTTTTTGATCTGTCACACTCCTGCAATTTTCAGCAAAAATATATAATTTCAGCTCTATAAATTTTTTTCAGAACTTTTTGAGGTATGATAAAACCTATTATGCCAAATAATTTAGGTTTATAGTTCAATTATTCAAAATCAATTACCAGCATTGAAAGTTTGGTCTCTAAAATCCTTTTCTTTTTGTGAAAATTAAGCTGTCACTATTAAACAATTCTTTATCTTCTAACCCAACTTTCGTTGCCCTTATGCAATTTTTCTGCTCTATATTTGTCTTTTGTAGTAACCTTTTACAAATGCACCTATGAAGCAATTGCTGTTTGTGATTGGTTTTGCTCATTTAGCCCAAAGGCTTCAAGATTTACCTATTTTTTTGTGTGTCAAACTTGACATATCATTTTATTTATCCAGCCAACTGTTGTTAGATATATGGGTTGCTTCTGCTTCTTGGTTAATGTATATAATGCTTCTATGAACACAGGTATGATGTATTCTGAGGTAATGTTGCATATTAGTTACCACATAAAGAATATATGAGTTTTGTCAAGAAATGTAACAGTAACTACAAAATCCAGCCTTAAACCCAGTTTGCCTCAATAAAAACTTGAATGTGCACTTTGTCCTTAATATTTTGTAAGAAATTATTCTGACATTTGGAATTTCACAGCTAGTGAAGGTTTAAAACTATATTACTTCCTAAGTTAAGGTAATCTAGAAATAATAAAATGAGTTCAATAATACTTTACACAGTTGATACAATTTAATAAGTACATATTTTTACTTTAAAGGCTATGTGCTTTAGGATAGTTATTCCATAGAATTTATATGATTTTTCTATTAGTTTTATAAGACTCATTGGTTGAGACAGCATCAGAACACACACACGCGCACACACACACACACACATACATACTCACCCAAGCACTATCCCACTAGTACTAGGAAGTGATAACTTTTAAAATATATTAATTTTAATATACAAACTTGACTTCATTCTAAAAGCGTATTTTTATACATCATGTTATTGGCTCTGAAAATTATAAGGCAAAACAAGATTTAGATGACGTTGACTGCAGGGCATTTTATTTGTTATAAAATAAGAAATAAAAGTGTCCTTCAGATAGGGAAAAATAAAAAAAAAACACACACTTACGAAGAAATTATTATTTTCAAACTCACAAGTAGATCAAAACTAGAAAGATTGGTAGGAGGGCAAAGGTACCCTCTGTTCTTATCTGTCCAGGATGCTGTCAGGGAGTACACAACAACCCAATCTAATGCCATGTTAGTAATATGCTAAATGAATACAATTTGGAGTTGATCTACAGAGACTCCAGCTTGCTTACTTGCTATATAGATTCTTTTGTTATTCCTATTAAGGAATGGCAGGTAAAGACATGTTCTGGGAATGTGGTTATATTTTCAGAAGATACCTGCTGGATTCTATCTCTCAAGAAACCACAACTTTCTGCCCATTTCTTCATGCTTCCCCACTCCCCAACATCATAGAAAAGGCATGTTAGTAGATAGGACTGATGTAGCAGTGTCTCTGAAATGAGCATATTCTGCGTTTGGAAACTTTTCCCAAATGTTACAAAGCAGAGAAAGCATCACATGAGCATAGACTTCTTAAAAGCCACAAGAGCCTTCCTCAACTTTATTTGGATTTTTTTAAACATAAGGTAGAACTTAGCATATCCAATCTTTTTTCTCTGGATTTTTTATCATTAATAAAGTCTCATTTTTATCCATGTATCCTCTTGTTCAAATGCCCTTCCACTCCTGCCCCTACAAGTCACTCTTCTCCCCATCTCCTTATCTCCTCCCTGGCAAGGACAGGAGGTCCCAAGGTTCCAAGGTAACTAAGTTCAGCATCCACTCCAGGCAGATACACTTTCCTCATCCCCACATCTAGACTGGCTCAAGTGTTCCTCTGGAGGGAATGGGCTCCAAAGTGCCAGTTCAAGGTGCTTCAGATCCCAAGCTGTTCAGTGTTTGTGGTTTGCAGCTTGGACATGCTTTGATTTTGATCCAACTCCACTAATGAGTGAATACATCCCCTGCTTATCTTTCTGGGATTGTGAAACCTAGCTCATGAGGATATTCTCCATATTCATCCATTTGCCTGCAAATTATAGAATCATTTTTTCTTACTGCTGAGTAGTAGTACTCCATTGTATAGATGTACCATAGCTTGTTATTCCATTCCTCAGTTGAAGGGCAACTAGGTTGTTTCTAGGCTCTTTTCTTTTCCACTTTCTTTTTTTTTTTCTTATGAATAAAGTCACATTTTCTATCCATGTATATCCTTATTCAAGGTCTCTTCCCCCTCCCACCCCCTTCAGTCACTCTCTCTTCTCCACCTCTCCCTACCTCCTCCCCAGCATGGGCAGGAGGTACCAAGGTCCCAATATTGCTCAGTTCACCATCCACTCCTGGCAGATCCGCTTTCCTCACCCCAACATCAAGATTGAGTCAGATGTTCCTCTAGAGGCAGTGGGATCCAAGGTGCCACTCCCAGGTGTTTCAGATCCAATGCTGTTCAGGGGTTGTTATTTGCAGCTTGTATATGCTTTGTGTTTTGCTTTTTTTGTTTAGAGTCCACTGAGTGAGTACATCCCCTGCTTATCTTTTTGGATTTGAGACACTTTTCTCAGGAAGATATTCTCCAAATCCATCCATTTGCCTGAAAATTTTGGGATACCATTTTTTTCTTACTGCTGAGTATACTCCATTGTGTGGATGTACCACAGTTAGTTAATCCATTCTTGAGTTGAGGGGCATCTAGGTTGCTTCCAGGTTCTTGCTATTAAGAATAATGCTTCTATGAACATAGTTGTGATAATGCCTTTTGAGTGCAAATGTGCATCTTTAGGGTATTCACCCAGAAGTAGTATGGCTGGATCCTTGGACATTGCTATTTGTATGTTTACTGTAATTTTTTATGATTTTCTGTACATCTGTATTATTGGAACTGAACAGTTTGTGAAGTAGAAATATCTACTTTGGCAGCAGAGATGGACTGTCAGATGGACATGCATTTCAGTCTACTTTACCCTTAAGGCAAAGTTTTTATTCCTCATTTCTTTCTGGTTTCATTAATTATTTCCCTGTTTGAGAAGATATTTGATCACTTTTGTATGAAATGAGAATTTTGTTCTTTACATGTGTAATGTCTTGTACTCATTTACTGTTTTCTCATAAATAATGACCCTTACATGTATGGAAGTGAACATTGCCGGCTTCCCTGGGATTGTTAAATATACTTTGCCTTTGTGACTATGCTTAAGTTCAGTTTGTCTACTTAAAGTGTTTTCCATGCTTGTATTTTTTTGTCTCAGATGTCATTTTGTCACTGAAATGGCTTTTGTGAAGTGTTAAAACTCATTTTAAAAAACATTCAGATAGGCAATGAGGAAATACCTCATTAGTAAACTGTCTAATGTGAAGCATGAGGACTGCTTTCTGGTCTCCAGAAACCAAAAGAAGAAGTAACACTATGAGATACTGTGGTGGAATGTTCTGTATGCTGTAAATAAAGTAACTGATTTGGCCTATGTACAGCACCGTGGAAGTGGGTGGAGAATCAGCGCAGGCAGGCAGGTAGGAAAGGGTGAGGTCAGTCACTCTCGATCTGTCCCCTGAAGAAGAAGCATGTAGGAATCCAGGTGAGCCACGGGCTGTGGGCCACGTGGTGGAAGATTAATGGAAATGCTTTGAATTAAGATGAAAGAGCTAGCTAGTAATGTGCTTAAGACATAGGCCAAATGGTGTAAAGGATATAAGCATGTGATTCATTTCTTTGGGGGACAAAAGCCGCGGGTGCAAAAAAGGTTTCAACCGCCACTTCGCGCACCAGGTCACAAACCTCCTGGACCCAAAACGGCCTGGGAAAAACTTAATACAACAAGACACCCTGTAACCCCAGCATTAGGGTGGCATGAAGATGGTGGATTCTGGAGCTCATTGGTCTCTGAGCCTAATCTTTGTACTTTAGGCTCTTTAAGAGATCCTGTCCCAGGAAATCAGAGTAGAGGAGAGTGAATGAGGAAAGACTTGACATCAAACTCTGACTGTCCATGTTTATAACATTACACTCATACACACACACACACACACACACACAGACACAGAAAAAGAGAGAGAGAGAGGGAGGGAGAGACAGAGAGACAGAGAGAGACAGAGAGATTTTAAAGTAATCATTTAACTCATCTGCATCTCTTTATCTTTTTTAATTTTCAATTTCTATTTTTTAAATTTTCATATTGAGCTTTTTCTACATTTAACTATTTTTCCCCATGCTTCCCAGCTTATCTCTTTCACCCTTTCTCTTCTGTCAGTTACCTAAGTCCCGAGGCTGTTTCTCTTCTGCTTTCCTGTCATGTATGCGTAAGTGATACTGTAAATCCAGTTTAAAAATCTACAAAGTAAAAATGGAAGAAGACATGATATTTGTCTTTATGAGACTAATTAACTTAATAAAATTAAGTCTCTTGCATTTCTCTGTAAGCAACATAACTGTATTCTATTTTATGGCTTGAATATTCCATACATATGTATGTGTATACATATATAAAATCAAATAGGTTTTGTTATTAAACACATATCATGTGTATTAATGTTCTGCTATTATGAAGAATGTTTCTGTAAACATTGATGTGTAATTATTTCAGCATAGGAGAGTTGTGGTAGGATCATAGATTTAATATACAATTTTAAGACAAAAATCATTATTGTTATGGACAAACTTTTTTGCTATGCCTCATCTTTGAAATATATGCCACGTTAACTTTTTACTTTATTAACATCTGTGTTGCACAGGCTCAAGTGTATGTGTGCTTATGTGATATACTGTCTATGTAAAACCAGAAGATAATTTTCAAGAGAACACTCTCCTTCCATGATGAGACTCTATATTGAAATGAGGTCCTTAGGTTTATGCAACCAGTACTTTCACCTCTGAGCCATCTGAGGGGTTCCATGTGCCACCAACTAAATCTTAACCATATTAAGAAAATTATCTATCTTCTAGGTATTCATAATAATTCAAAAGTACCACATCTGATTTGTTTGAAGCCTCATAAAATCAAATAAAGCTATACTCCTTGCATTGAACTAGATTAAATAGCATTTGCAGATAAAATACAAGATCTTTCATAAGAGTATCCACACAATCTAGAATTTATGACAAAGAATGTGAATATTGCAGAAAATGTGGACTGTATGTCCATGAAATTCATAATTCAATATTAAATACTCTTTTCTAAAATTCTGGCTCTGATAATATGTGTGTATGTTAATCAGTAATATAAAGACCTTTAACATATGCCCTGAAGAAGGATTATTCTGCCTTAGACTCTAGCCTAGAAAATACTGAGAAACAAAGAATGCTTCTGTGGTAATACATTGTTTGCTAATCTAACAAATAAAGCTTTCCTGAAGATCAGAGGACATAGCCAACCAGAGTTGTCAGGCAGTGATGGCACACACATTTGGAGGCAGATGATGAGATTGATCTGGATCTCTGTGAGTTCAAGGCCACCCTGGACTATATGAGATTCATGCAGTCTAAAAGTGAAATGGTGCCAGATAGTGGGGACTCACATTTTTAATCCCAGTACTAGGAAGCTTGAGACAGAAAGTGCTATAGCTGGGCAGAGAAAAGAGTTTAAGGCAGTAGGAGTCAGAAGTTTGGCCTTCCCCTCCCTTTTTGGCTGAAGGCTCACAGGCATTCAATCTGAGGATTCCTGGAGACAAGAGTTTCCTTTTCAGCCTGAAGATTCAGTAATGGTGAGATATCTCTCTAGTATCTTCTTCCTCCAATTCTCTGATATTTAAACCTTCACCAAAGATCTGGTTCGAGGTTTTATTTAATACCAATTAAAATTTGTGCAACCTTCTCCAATAATCCATATGCATAGTAGGAAATGTAGAAATAAAGTTTCTTATTATGCACAATATGTGAATAATAGTAATAATGCATATTTATTAAAGTTGACAATGCAGTAAGGGTATTTCATACTATATTCAAATATACTTTGAATATGGTATTCAAAATAGCCAAAACTATCATCCCTTAAAAGGAATACTATGTCCTGAAAGATGAAACCCTCTGGTGGAAAATATCTAACCGTATTAAATTTAATAAATATCTCAGGCCTAACAAATTTATGTGTTTTAAATGCTGAAATAATATGTATGTACACTATCACAATAAACATTATATAAGTGATTTTATGCAGTATCATTTAGGAAATGGTCTTTGAGAGGCAATTATGTACTTTCAAGATTCTTTATGTATAAGGTATTCTAGCCTTTATTTATGTACAAAGTTAAGACAGCAGCAATTAATTCAACTACCTCACTTTGCTGAAGCTATATGATTAAGATGAGTTTCTTATGCATGAAGAAGTTCATATCGATTTTTAAATTTTCAAAACAGAAACATAAATTACTGCATTTTAAAGGAATAAACCTTTAAATGAGCTATCTGATATGTCTAATCATAGGTAATGAAACATTAAAATTTCGAAAAAAAATGAGCTCAGAAAATTGATTCATTAAAGTTCTTTTTTTTTCTTCTTTATTTTGTATTTATCAAAAAAAAAACAGTAAAAAGCATTTAAAATGCAGAAGAGTTAACAATAACTATACAGAGGATAAGAATCATAAGCATGGCTTATCAAGGGTAGAAATATAAATAAGATTGCTACACATATATTTTCTTTGTGTTCAGCTTTCCCTATATATCCTTATTCAAGGTCTCTTCCCCCTCCCAACACATCTGGTCATTTTTCTTCTCTGCAACTGCCCATCCCCTCCCTGGGCAGGGAGCAGACAGTCCTATGGTCCCACTGACCCAATAATGCTTAGATCAGTCTCCACTTCTGGCCAAAT
>PVIH01006788.1:0-107081 GCA_004025045.1 Sigmodon hispidus | reverse complement strand
GGGAAGAGACCTTGAATAAGGATATATAGGGAAAGCTGAACACAAAGAAAATATATGTGTAGCAATCTTATTTGTGTTTCTACCCTTGATAAGCCATGCTTATGATTCTTATCCTCTGTATAGTTATTGTTAACTCTTCTGCATTTTAAATTCTTTTTACTGTTTTTTTTTGATAAATACAAAATAAAGAAAAAAAAATCATACACATTTTATATGTATGACAAATAAAAATGACAAATTTTATAACTCTTTCAAATCAGTAAGCTTAATTAATCAATAAATTATTGCATTTCTTCATTTACAACTATGAAGCTGTGTTCTTTTGCTTAAAGATTGTAGCTGAAGCTTCTTGTCAGTTTGCATAGAACAGTTTATGAATATAAATTACAGTGGATACAATGTATGCAGGGTTGTCATATATGTGTGAGTGTGCTTGAATATATAGAGAGCATATTGTTTGTACATGAGTTAGAGTTATAATTATAAACCAGAAGCTGGTTATAGCCCGTCACTCACAAATTATATGGATTTTTCTAATTAGTTCCAAATAAGAGAGATAATAAAATGAGACAAAAGTACAGATTTTTAATACACAAACACTCTATTATAAATACTTTGAAAATATCCCTGAAGTAACCTTTTTCTTTCTCATTTGTTTTTCTTGATATTCGATTAGTCTTTAATTTTCAAATTGCAGTAGAAATTAGTACATTTCTATGAAGAAATTTCTATAGTCATAATTCAAGGTATCACTAAATTTCTATTCTCCCAGAGAATTTAAGCTCCCTTATCATCTAATCAAAGTACAAGGGCCTAATAACCGAAGTTGACTTTGATAAAAAGTTTCACACCCATGGTCTCAAAACACATCTTTCCTTAGCATCATGAGCTCCCTATTTATAATCTCAAGTACTGGGTGGGCCACTGCCCTCTCACTTATTTATTCATTTTTTCTTCATTACAGATTCTTTTTTCTGAGAACCCTTGGCATAAAGAACCGTGTAAATTTGTACAACACCAGATTGCTTACACAGCTCTAGTTAATTGCACTTTGTTGTCAAGAGACTGATTTCTTTAAAGTTCTCTCTCTCTCTCTCTCTCTCTCTCTCTCTCTCTCTCTCTCTCTCTCTCTCTCTCAAAAGAATAGGCTTGTAAAAATGAAGAGGAATTTATAAATGGTTATTTTGATTTCTTATGATATAGAGGGAATTTTTCAGTACTACAGCATGACTTGTTCTCTGTGTTTAGATAGTAACAGAGATGACAGCATAAATTTAGTCTACAAGCTTCATCTTTGGTCTTGTCTCAAGGTCTCTGTTCCCTGGTAGACATTTAGTAGAAAGGTACCTTCCTGATTTACACCAAATGATTGTTCAATAGTTCCTGTCTATAGCCTCTTTTTGTGCTTTGAACTGTCACCTCAAATTTCAGATATGAGGGTGGAGAGATGGCTAAGCCATTAAGAACATGTACTGCTCTTGCAGTAGATGTGGGTTTCACAACTGCTTAAATCTAAAGTTCTCTTCTGACATCCCTGGGGACTGTACTCCCTTGAACAAATCTACACACACACACAACACAGAGACATGCTTGTGCATGCACACACAGCACTGAGAATTAAAACTGAGGTTAAAATCAAAGCATAATAAACTGCATAGTGAACAAAAATTAACATATATGTGCACTAAATGGTATTTATATGCTTGATTTTATATCAAATATTTTCAGTGAAAAAACTGATGTTAAATTACCTAAGATAGAATATGAATAAAGATATTATTATATCTGCAAATGATAAAATTTCAGAAGAAAATGAGACAGGGTACATACTAATTATTATTTTTTTTCAAAATCACAGTTGGGATAAGTCACACTGAGATGCTGAAATATAAATTAAAATGTCTGAATACTTGGTAGGAGTTGTGGGAGTGATCTTATGCTCAAACTGAAAGAAAAAGAGAGAGAAAGGGAAAGAACCATAACTGAAGAGGCTGTGCAGGACTAGTGCAGAAACAGGTAGCCGATGAGACTGGAGAAGAGTGAGAAAAGGTAGCAGAAGAGAAGAAGACAGAGACAAACAGAGCTGGCTAAAGAGGACTGCATTGTGGAAAGTGGCACCATATTTCCAGATAGCACTGAAAATATCTATAATATGGAGATGTAAACTTACACCTCGAGATTTTTCATGTGAAACTGGAGCACAAAGAATTTAATTACTATGTATGAAAATGTTATATGTGATATATTTGTACTCTGTTATTCAGTTTGGGGGTAAATTTAAAATAAAAAATTGAAACATGTTAATTTTATAAAATCTAACTAAAGATACATTATTCCTTGTGAGGAAAAATCTACCACTCAAATGGGGAGGAGCTATGACTGTGAAAGAGATCTGCAACTGAAAAGTAAGCATAAAGAATCTTACTGAACATATATGCTACAATGAATGCAAATATTTATTTAATTAAACTACATTAATGTACAAAGTTAAATTATCCCTTTATTAAGGTAGCTACCATAAAATGCTCATTTACAAGTATCATTCCCTATACCACGGATACTGTGCCATAAATACCGTGATTAAAAAAAGGGTTGTTGCTCTTGCAGAAACAGAGATTTAATGAAGAATCTTCAGTGATAGAACAATAAGTGTGATCGCTATGTTATTTCATAAATAAATTTTATCAATAAGAGTTGGTTAGGTTTTACGTGTGTGTGTGTGTGTGTGTGTGTGTGTGTGTGTGTGTGTGTGTGCATGTGTATACATTTGTATCTTGTCTCCCTAATTTGAATTTGGGTCCGTATGTTTGTGTTGCAAGAATTCTCACCAATTCTGCCATTAGTCCCTCATTAAATTTTCTTCTGCAAATAATGTATGTGAAACTGAAGTGTCAAAAAATATTAATCTGGACACATTACATAGATATTCCCCACCCCACAATCACACTGGAATCAACATACTGACCCAGTCTTGATGTAGGTGAGGAAAGCAAGTCTGCCAGGAGTGGATGCTGATCCAAGCCACATTGGGACTTTGGGACCTCTTGCCCTTGCTGGGGAGGAGATAAAGTGATGGGGAGAAGAGAGAGTGACTCGAAGGGCCGGGAAGAGGAAGGGAGTTTGAACAAGGAGATATAGAAAAAAAATATGACTTTATTCATAAAAAAATGTATAAAATAGTCAAATGGTCCAACGATAGAAAATTGAGAGGGCCTTATTGAGAGGGATAAAGCACAATGGTATTTTACATGTAGAATACTTGTTAGTTTCAAGATGTACAGACTCTATGGCAATTCAGCACCAACATGCCAAATTAATTTCAAATAAATCACATATCACTCTGTGATTGTAGGACACTCATTCTTAGAAAATTTTAAATGAGAAATAAAGCCTTCTGAATAAATTTTAAATAATTCAAATATCCTTTTCATAAAATTTTTTAAAGTATATCTAATTTTGAATTTTTCATAGTTCTAGAGAAGAAATATGAAAACAGACATTTTAAAAAACCATATTTTGGTTTAATGCACAAAGCTTCTATTAGCGTTAATGGAAGTTAAACACATAAATTCATTGTGTGTCAATAGAAGAGCGGAAGCTGTAATGTATAAAATGAAGGAATTAAATCATTATGAGTAATTCTTTGGCACATAACCTCTTCTGTGTTCTATCAAGTACATAGTCTGACTTTTTTGAAATGGCCTTTAAAAAGGTTTTCCACCCTAATTGAACAACCATTCACTCGGCTTATTTTTCACTTAGATCTTGCATAATATCTGAGAAGTAGAGTTTTTAAAATAGGATCCTGGATGGTAAAAGCAGTAATTTCTCATCAGGGAATATTTAATAAGAGAAAGCTATTAGACAGCTAAAGGACAAAAAATAGATTAATCTTTCAAAGACACATCACTTTGGGGTTATATATCATTCAGTTTTTAGGAAAGATTTCTCCAACCATTGCATTATTATTTCACCCTTAATATTCTATATAAAATATTTTAATTTGATAATAAAAGTATCTGGAAATTAAAGTAAGATGCTAGTGTTATCAAATATGGATAATTATTCACTTCTTTTAAATTGTGATATATATTTTAAATAAAACACTATATTATTCTCATAACAGCATATCATTATACTTACATAGATTTAAATAATATTGGTATTATAAAGAAGAAAATATGTTTGTGTATGCAGATTATGGTAATTATATAACAATGAGAATATGCTTTTGCAAAAGAGTGATGTTTGATAATTAAATATGTCTTTGCCAACAGAAATCATTGCAAATTAATAACGTTCCCAGAGATGTATGCACAATATCTAAAACAGGAAAGTATGAATTCTGTTCCTTTCTTTATCTTTTAAACTTAAAGTGGTCTAAGCTCCAAAATATTCATAGTTTATTTGTTTTGACATTAATTGCTTACTCTATTATTTTAAAAATATGTATTATGAAACTAGAGCAATATCTATGCCAACAAAGTTTTTGCTACAAGAAAGGAACAAAGTTTGATCAATGGAACCCATAAGAGCTCTGAGCACTGGCTTATGCTTATAATCACAGTTCTAGTGGGGAGTATCCTAAGGATTTACTGGCCAGTTCATCAGTCCCTGGTCTAAGTGAGAAATCCTAAATAAACAAAGAGAATGGATCCAGAGGATTGATATCCAAGGCTATCCCCTTCATAAGCACTGGTTCATACACCAGAACACACCTGAAACATTACTACAGATACAAAGACATGATAACATGTCATACTACCGTAGTCTGAAAACAGTGAGGCAAATTTCTGAAAATTTAAAATACGAATTTATAAAAATGATTAGCAAGATTACCATAAATCAGTTGAATAGTCATTTTATGCAGGCATTTGATACAGTCCTAACCTGATTTACATTAACAACTTCATTCATGCTGTGGCTTTAAAGTCTATTCAAAACTATATAAAATTCTAGTTCCTCTCAAGCCACTCTTGGGAATCTTTAAGAACTTAGTATATTTAGTATGAGTTACTGATAATATCATACTACTTTGGTTTTTTTGGTAACATCTATTTATATATATATATCTATGTCTATGTGTATGTGTGTCTGCGTGTGTTTAAATGTCTATGTATGTGTGTTAGTGTCCTTGTGTGTGTGTTGAGGGGCATCTTGGGTCAGAGAATCATTTACAGAACTTACTTCTCTCCTTTTACCATGAGGATACTATGTATAGAGCTCAGTTCCTCAGGTTTAGTGACAGTGTTTATCGGCTGTGCATTTCAGTAGACCAATTGTTTTCTTTTCATACAAAGTTGCCTTATTCATGGGACAAAAGGAAAAATGGCCATTGTATAGATGTGGTATTTATTTTAAAAACTGAAATTCTTTAAACAGAATGTCAAAAATTATTCTTTTTTTTTCTTTTTTTAATGAATAAAGAAGTTACATTTTCTATCCCCGTATACAAAAAAAAATGACATTATTTTCATTGGCAATGGATTCTTTTAGTGTGCATCCCAATCACACTTTCCCCTCCCTCTTCTAATCCCAGCTCCTTCCCACTTCCTCTTTGCTCCAGAGTCTCCTGCCCCTGTTTCCTCTTCAGAAAAGACTAGGCCTCCAGAGAAACATCTAAGCCAGTCCTGATATTGGAATGAGAAAATCGGACTTGTCTAGAGTGGATGTGCCACTCTGAGCTGACCCACCTTCTGATTTCTTGCCCTTTTTGGGAATGGGATTGGGGGATAGAGGTGGGAGGTTGAAGGCTGATTGAGTGGGTTTTGGAGCAGGGAAGGGATGTGGAGCAAGAGGATACATAGATAAAATTAAAAAATGAAACTTTTTTTCTTAAATAAAAAGAATATAAATAAATAAATAAATAAAGACTAGACCTCCAAGAAATTACAACCAAACAGGACAAACAAGATACAGTAAGACAAGGCAAAAGCTCTCATATCTAGGATACACAAAGTAACTCAATAGTAGAAAAAGGGTGAGGGATACAACCAGTCCCACTGTTAAGAGTCTGACAAAAAAGCTCCAAGCAACCAGCCAAAACATAAACACAGGCAACCTCATCAGAACCAGCAGGCCCTGTGATTGCCACTTCAGTCTCTTTGAGCTCCTGTGAGCTGTGCGTAATTGATCTGTAGGACCATGTCCGCCTGATGTATTCCACCCTCCCAAAATAAAAATAATTTTCTCATGTAATGCATTAAGCAAATGTTTCCAGAAACTTGGAAAAACAAGAAAGACTAACTCATGAGATTTATTTCCTCTGATATATATTTTGGAAACCTTATTAGGCAAATAAAATAGAATTTCATTCCAATTTTCTCTTACTTTTTCACAGTTCAATCATTTTGACATGTGCAGAAAATTAGTATTTTTTGTTCACACATTCACTAGAGTTTGATATTAAAGGGTATTGTTTATATGATAAAATAAAAATAGGTACCAATAGTTAATATCAATAGACTATATAATAAAAATATATTTACATATAATTAGATGTTAATATTTAACATGTAACACATTTTTCTATAACATAGCATAGCCATAGAAGAAATTTGCTCCTAAAATATATTTGTTTAGAAAAATTTAAAAGTAAAATAAAATGTCTTGTAATTGTATGAGTATATTAACATATAATAATATGTAATTATTAAATTTAGCCTAACATAGCTGACAAAATTAAAGTTATGATAACATATATCCCAGGTACAATACAAAAGTGATCCTCCAGTTATGATAATTATACTTGTTTCTCACAATGCAAACTCACTGTCAGAAAATTAAATAATTATGATAATAGCTATGAAAGGTATGATAAATTAGAAAAGTAATGTGAGTTTTCTCATTTACATATAGATTTACTCTAAGGCTACAAAGCATTAATTTGTCAGAAGTATTATATATATTTATATGAGTACATCTATATGTATATGTATTATTTTTGTTATGTCACTTACTTGTAGATAGAAAATACAAGGTGGGGCAGAGGAGATGGCTGAATGGGCTGTACTATCCATCGAGCATAAAAACAGGAGTTCAGCTCCTCAGAATCTAGGTTAAAATCCATTTCTGTATACAGTGAGTGCAGGGGTTGGGAAAAGGAATCTCTGGTCAATGCTAGTTAATCATAATAGAAGAAATGCAAGCTGTTGGTAGCCTTGAGGAAGATACTAAACATTAAACTTAGGTCTCCATATACAAAAACAAGCACATGTGTATTATATATAACTGCACACATGTGAGCATGTATATAGTAATGTAGAGGAGAAATATATACACAACATTTAACAGAGAAAAATGCCAATAAAATTAAAAAAGCTAAAAACAATTTAAATACAAAAATACATATTTTCATTCATAGGTAATTGTCCAGCTTTTTTTTTCCTGACAATTATCAGTAGAGAAATTGGTTGGTGCTTATGAGAAATCTCAGAACAGCTAATAGAGAAAGTATGTTATATTTAATTTATGATGAAAACAGTGATTTGACTTCTGTGAACAAAACCATTTGAATTGATTCTCTTGCAATATTTAATATTTGATAATATATGCTAAGGGTATTCATGGATTTTCAGGCAAAAATATTTATTTGGGGGCAGAGATAACTTAAATGGAAAATAAAGAACAGGGAATTTCCAAAAATTGTAGCCATGTTGCAAGTGAATAATACAACTCTGTAAGTATAGCCAAGGGAATGATATTAAAACTTAAAGAGTGAACTATATATCTACAGTATCAACCTCCTCCCCATTATTCTTCCCCACAGGGAATACCCAAGTTTTGCCCACAGTAATTTAGAGTCACTGTTTCTGAAATAGAGGGGAAAGGCATCAATGGCCATAATTGAACCATTCACTCCGCTTTCCTTTGAGAGCATATTTGATTGGCATAATACAAAAATAGAATACACATTTAGAAATAGACTTAAAGCTGTACTTAGGATGAGGACTAAATGGTTCATGAGATTGATGAGACAATGTCTCTCTATTGCAAATCACTGACTTGACTCCAGCTTACATTAAAGTGACTAATTCATTACCATAGAAAATTCTTTCAGAAAATGGTCTGCTAGTGAACAGGTCTCTAGGAAAGCAACCTTTTAACTAATGCATATGCCTCTCTCTCTCTCCCTCTCTCTCTCCCTAAAACCTACTTACATGAAATATCTACCCTGTATACCTTATTTGTATTCACAGAATATTTAAGATAATTCTAATAAGTAAGGTACCTGTTCTTAGGCCATGGACAAATGGTTAAATCTCTATAACACCAGAGATTTCAGTAGTAATATAGAGTTGAATAAGACATTCAGTACCTGAAAAACTGGAAATAAGCATCCTTTTATTGTTATGTGATTTACTGTCTGCCACTGGCATTAAGTTTTATTTCTTTGCTATTCTACACTCATCTTGGCTATTGCAAAGTTAAGTCTTGATCTGTGTGTCTCGTTGAACAGTAGAAGACCTATATGCAACATGGATGATCCCACACAGAAAAGTTCCAGGTTTGGATGTCTATATTATAGCCTTTCTATAGTGCTCCAAGTTCTCTTTGCTTCAGTGGTATGAATATATTGAACCTTCTTGATGGAGATAATAGATGTCTGAACGATGTGACATAAAGACCCAAGGATATGAGTGTGAAAGTGATCATAATTTTGTTCACTGAGGATATCTGCATAAATGATAAATCCATTGCTTGCATCCATAATTAAGTTGTAAAAAATACTATAGTTGAATTAATGCTAGGTAATTGCAAAAATGATTATTATATATTTTCAAATATATTGATTAAGGAACAAAAGAAAGGACTTTATTTTTTCTGAACTTCTATTATTTTTATGTTTGCGTGTAAACTGAGATTTGTCAATGTTCCCCCTTACATGTCTATACCAAAGAAAGAAAGAAAGAAAATAATTTTAAAGAGAATTAGTGAGGTGAAAGTCATCCTGCTATGTAGCCAAAAATAGTCCCCATGAATTTAATTTATTTTCAGCCTTATTAAATATTATAGTAATTAGACCAATTAAGAAAGAAAATATGAAAATATTTTATTCATCTTCAACATCAAAGGCAGTCCAAATTAGTTGTGTCCAATGTTTGTGCACATGGAGATTAATTAATTGATACAAATATCTGAAGGAGATGGAAAGCAAGAATGAAAATTCATTGACAAGCATGCTGAAGAAAAACAATAAGAGAATATTCTTCTGTAATTGATCATTCAGCAATGCCTCTGTATAAATAATAAATATCTTAGACAGTATGTGATAAGTTCAGTCATCATACATAAATTCCTCTATATACATGTGTGCTAAAGTAAGCTAAAATAATGAATACATTCTATAAATTCACAAACAAAAATAAATTTTCCTTTCAAAACTCTTAATATACTACCAGTGACCATGTCAGAAGAACAGCATGTGGCACTTGAGCCTTGAAAGTTCAGCCCATAAGAATGTAATGTACTGATGGGGGAATCTAGGATAGGCAAAGCTCCAATGGCTTTGGCTCCAGAATGTTTCTTGCTACTACTGTGCCCTTACATGTTTGCTGGTGCCATTTTTTGAAATATCTTCCAGGGTGTGAATAGGCATGGGGAGATCACTCCTGCCTTTCCATATTACCTCATGGAAATATCTCATTCTACTGAACACTTTTATCTGTGGAATCATTATGAAGATGATTTCCTCTTAAGCTGTACTGTTTAATTGAAGCAATAATTTTATACAATATTAGTGGTGACTTAAATAGAATTTTGATGAGTAAGGTTGTTTTTAAATCAAATGTAGTAAAGTTTGTGATAGAGGTTAGTTTAGTGAGAAAATTAATATAGGGAATTCCCCATCCCTGACAAAGCATGGGATGCATAAAATAGAAAATAGGAATGATAAAAAAGGAAAGCTAGGACTTAGGAGTTTTACTTGACAAGTTATATAGACTGTGGTTTAGGTTTATGATTAAGAAAAAGAATCAAGTCCCTGAAGTTAGCTGGAGATGTTTTTGATGTTGGGAAATGTGTCATATAGGTTTCAGTACCAGAGCAAAGCTTCAAACAACTGACGTCCTATGAATAGAAAACAAAGAATTGGGTGTTTAGCTAAGACAACTTGACAGGATTCTAAATATTGAAAGTGGAACTAGTAACTTTTTCTGGGAATATGAATAAAAGGTTTCTGCAGTGTGGGAAATCTAAAAGATAACTGTTTAAATGTACATGGGATTTTAGGGATACATTGATTTTCACCTGTAATATGTAAAATATTTCATTAAGTAAGAAACACTGGAAATATTTTTTTTAAAATTGTATTCATTGTAATCAATCACTTATAAAATAGAATATAACCATGTTGTAATTTTTATATTGCTTGAAAGATTTTGCTGGGGTACATAAGCTGTAAGGGGAAAATAATGTGGTTAGAAGATTGCTACCAGAAAAGCAGAAGATGAAAATATCAGGAGAGAAAAGGAGAGAAAACAGAGTAGAGTAGAAGTTGTACCAGAAAACATAATAAAAAGAAGAGGAAGCTTTTACCTCTCAGAATAGAGTGTTGTGTCTTTTTTTTCTAGTTAACTCTGCATCTTGTTCCCAGCCTGTCTGACCTGCAGAAGGCTGGACCCTCTATAATATATTAATATATTAAGAAACTAATACATATGATAATTAACAGTCATTAAAAGATCTCCTCTTAAAAGCTCATAGTTAGGATAGATTCCACCTAGAAAATGTCACACATGTAGGGAAAACTAAGTACATAGACACTGCTTCTAAACATCACGTGGCTACCAGTTGCCTTAATGGTTAGTATTGTCAGCTTAACAAAATCTAGCGTCACATAGTAGACAAGCTTCTGAGCATGCCTATAGAGGATTATGTAGCTTGTGGTCATGTAGGTGGTAGCACCTGTCTATTGTGAGTGGAACTGTTTCATTAATGCAACCATCCTAAAATATGTAAGTGAAGAGAGAGAGCTGAATACCAGTAAACTGTTTGTTTCTGTATGACTATTTCTCTCTCCCTCTCATCTATTTCTCCCTTACTCGCTCCCTCTCTGCCCTCTAAAAGCACAATTCCATACATATGTTTAAATTAAATGAAATATAAATTTAAATATAATTTAATCACTTTCTGTACCTCCCTGTCATCCTTCTAACCTATCCCATGCCTCAGTTTACTTTCTCTCAAATTGATACTTCTTTTCTATTATTGTTACTACATACACAAATACCTAAATACAATTTGTTGAGTCTATTTGTCGTGGCACTTGTTTGTGGGTAATTTTATGGCTGTTTGGACAATTTCTTTTAGATAACCATTTAAGGAATTCATCTTTGGGAGAAGCCAATTCTCCACATGTGCAGCCAATAGTGCATGTAGTATTTTGTCTAAAGCTGTGGCCCTATGAGTTTCCCAACTTCTGCATTAACATGTCTATTGATATTTTCATTCAAGTCATATTTAGTTAGTTGTTGTGTTGTAGTGAGTGTAAAATTATCTTGTCATATTTAGGAGACACAGGCTCTGTTTTACTCAGAACTGTGGAACAATATAATCAGTTTCACCTCCTGATACTGTGGCTTTCATGCAATGATAGACATTATCTTAAACTATGCATCAAAATCACATCTTTTCTGAGAGTGTTTTATTACAACAAGAAAAAAAAAGCAAAATAGTGACACCTTCTTAATAACACTGAAAGTTTTTTTATTAAGCAATTAATAATATGAAACCTCAGACATTAGCAGCTGCTAATTTAAGAAAATCATTCACTCATTATAATTTTTAAGATTTTTTTATATTTAAATTATGTGTATTTGGGTTGATAGATACTTGCAGAGAGCCAGAAGAAAGCCCATAGATGTCTTTAAAATGGAGTATAGGTATTTGTGAGCTATCATACTTAGTGTGTAGAAACAAACTCCGATCCTTGGAGAAGGAAATGCATGCTTTTAACCTGTGCCCAGGGGGCAAAATTTAAAAATAAGTTTTTGCTTTAGTTTAAAAAGATAGAGTATTTCAAGCCGAAATTTTAAGCCTTCATACATATTAAGATAAATCAAATTATTAGTGCATAAATTTAAATATGTTGGTCCTGATTATAAAGAACATTGAGCAGAAATATTAGTTCATTTCATAATAATGCACAATCTTAGGTAAATCAGAGAAAACAAGAAGAAACAGGTAAAGATGTCATAAAAATGAATAGCTAATAAAGCATGGTGATATATGGCAGTAATCCCAAACACTGGATAGACAGAGAGAGAAGAATTTTAAGTCAAAGGTAAGCCTGAGTTTATTAGCCAGAATCTATTGCAAGAGAAACAAAAAATCCAAATAGCAAACTGCTAATTATATAAAACAGTTTTTGTATCTAGAGATAAAACCTGTGATAGGGACATTTTTGGCATGCTTGTCAATATGATTTCCCTTGAAAATAGATTGTACGTTTAAAATAAACTAACCAGTGTTTACAATTGAGCTTGACTGGACTGAGATGAAGTATTAGGCTATAATATGGAACTTTATGTGAGATTCATCTTAAAGGGCCCTCTGAAAGGGCTTCTCACCACCCAATGTGACAGAATAATCTATTGTCCAGAAAAATGCAAATTATAGGCTTCTTGCATTGAAGAATAGCAATACAAATGTGGCCTCATTTTTTCATAGCAGAAAGATTCAGTCTTTTCCTACAGTTTAAATAAATAATGTAGATTACCTTATAAAACCTATTAAACATACATAAAATAACAAGAAAATATTGCATATAATAAGATAGTGTAAAATGATGTATTAATTTGTTTTAATTAAACTTTTTATATTTACCACTATTTAAGAAATGACTTACCAGTACATTGGTTGCTTGCCCAACCATGTTAATGGAGCAGATGGGCAGAAACTATTAAGTAAAAATTAGATGTGTTTGTGACTGTGAGCTGTGCCATAATTTGAATTTAGTAAAATAACCTTCTTATGCTTGAACTCATTATGATTATTACAAATCTTTGAAATTGCTATTTTCAAAGTATATAAGAGATATTTTTCTCTATACTGCCCTGTTTTCCAGTTTAAATGCTATTACATTTTTGAGTTAAATAAATTTGCCTTAGTCTTATTTCAAGAAAACAATTTAATTAATATGATAAATACATATTTTTAAATAATAAACTATAAAGCAAAACCTGTAAATTGGGGCACATAGGGATTTTAATTTTGGTGCTAAATATGAGATATCACACAAGGAAAAAAAAAGGAGAAAAGGCAACATGGTCATAGAGGCAATAATGTTAAATAGGAAAGCACAGAGAAGGTCAAAAGTGTGTTTTCACTGAGATGACAGACAAGTCACAAGAGCATTCTGTTGACACACCTGAGTATTTGAGTATTTGATCGTGAGTGTCACTACTGCCTTCATGTGGTGAGGTGTAGTGGGAAATCAAGAACTATATATGTGAACAGATCACATCAGAGGGCTGGAGCCGAGCGGGGCGTGGTCAACTAGAAAGAGTTCCAAAAGTAGACCTCTGAGGGAGAGGACCAGGACAGGAAGCCGGCATTCTCTCGCACAGGGCCGGGACCTCTCGCAAGAGTTCCGGACTGGTTTCGTGGTTTACAAACTGATGACACAGCTTCCGGCTGGTTGGCAGTTCCGGCTGGCTGTGCGGGAGTTCAGAGGTGCAGTGTGTCCATAAAGAACTTTCGTTAAAAACGCTCCAACGCGCTGCAACCTTACCCCTTCACCGTTTCTTAAAACCTTCTCTGTTTTATAAGTGATTCTCACAAAATAAACTTCATTTAAAACATATTTCACAACAGGTTCATACTGAGATAGTGGGGGGACACTATATGTAGTCTATGTGCCAAAAACCATGGATGCAGGTGATATCAAGTCAAAATACCATTTAGTACTTTGCACACCATGTCAACACTGATTATGACTGACTTCATTCTCTTTGAGAAATCTCTTTAAGAATAGATTCCACTGTTCCTTCCCAAATGTGTCATCCATTAGTGTTGCTCCACCTACTATTTCTAATATTTGAGTAAAGTGGCAAACACATGATAGGGGCCACCAAGAGAAAATAAAACTACTTTACATATATATGTATGTGTACGTATATATGTATATAAGTATACATATATAAAATATACATATATCCACAAACATATTTATTCTAATTTGCAATAAATATATTATTAAATTGTGTTTAGCAGTGTCTGAGGAATCTTTCAATGATTTTTTTTCTCAAACATCCAACAAATAAGCTTAAGCCACTTTTCCACAGCTTACTTCCAAGACTGTCTTACCTAAAGGAATGTGCTGATTAGTCTGTATCATATTTCTGTTTACTTTGATGTGTATGTACTAATAAGATGGATGTGTATGTCTCTTCTATGGGGTGTTTGGACTACAAGCTCATGCTTGAGTGGTCTAAAACATGACATTGAATGTCTGGCTCTGTCATGCTCCACCTATTTTTTTTGAGATGGAATATGCTGAAAATATTAGAGCATATTAGAAATAGGCAGGAAATCTAAGCATAGATAAAAAGAGGAGGGCAGAGTCTAGTTTTGTAACTTCATGTGTATGTGCAGACAATGATCACTTTATAATTAGCCTTCTGCTATGTTATAGGGATATTCCAATACCTTGTGAAAAGATGCATGTTCTTTAGACAAAATAGTTGCTAGCATCCAGTTTATGATGTTCAAGACTGAATAGGAAAGGCACAAACTGTTAAATTCTTAGAAGAGAAACTTAATTTAAAAAGCAAACTTGTAATTCACCTTTCTGTAAGAGCAGTCATCTCTTACCCTATTATTCAGCCAAGAATGAAGTAGCTATTTCAATGTGCTGTTCTCTGAAGCAATGAGCAATCAAATATATTATCACCATTAGTTTCAAATACTCCCAACAAATTTCCATTTCTCTGAAGTTTCTGAGACAGCAATCTGTTCTTACAGACTCACTGCCCTCTACCTTATAAACGAAGTAAGAATGAAAGGACACAAGATTAAGAAAAATGATGATATGGATTTCAACCTATGAAAATATATAGCTCTATTCAGCAACAGCAAATCATAGTTCAGGGCAAGACATCAAAAAGCCTGTTTTATTCTTTTGTATACACAAGATTTCATTTTTCTTTGCTAAGCATAAATCAAAAAATCGTATCATGAAAATAATATATGGCCACAAGGGAAAAGTACATCATTTCATCAGTTTGGGGCAAAATTGTGAGATGAGAATGGAGGGCTGAGTGTAAATCATGTTATTTACTCCCTTTAAAAATGTTCTCTTCTAACATTATTGTTTGAAGAATATTTCTATTTCTTAATTCGTATTGATACAGATTTTCAAGACTGAGTGACAAGCACACAATTAGACCAAATGCTTGTGACACTGGAAACAATGCTTTATACATGATCAAATTTACTTCCTAGAGAAAGGTTGACAAAGGCAAGCAAGTCGCCGAGAATCCCTTGGCAAAAGGAAGCAACTGTACCCATAACAATTGAAGAGATTATGTCTACCACCCAAAGTAATCGGTTTTCCTTCAATATCTTGTCATTTCTCAGCACAGCACGAGATGAAGAAAGGAAGCAATGTCTTGAAGAATGAAGTGTGGAAACCTACTGTGGAGGGGACCTGTAAGGAACTAAATATATTTGTGGCAGAATTAATTCCAACACCCAGGAGGAAGCTGCTAATGTGTTAGAGTGAGCTGTCAAGTGAGACGGAAAATTTTTTCCATGCATTTTCTAATGAGTTTTAATACACCCCCAGTATTTATTTTAAGACATTCTGCATGTCAAGGTGGAACTCCTGCTCTCATTTTCAGATAATTGACTAGTGGGGGAAAAATAGCTTTACTCCATTTCAAAATATTAATAAAATAGTCCACTTCAAATACAATTCCCTTTATCCTGAAGGTACCTCATTAATTTATTTGTAAAGAGGACTAGAATCAGGGAACCCAGTGCAAGTCAGTGGTGTTATTAGACCTTTGGCATTCATTCTTATTCACAATTCTCATTTACAGTGCTTCTTGTTCTAAGATTCAAATATCAAATGTTTTAAAGCATACAACTGTCACAGTCAATGAGAACTATCCTAGTTCCCAAGCCTACGATCTTTATCAATAATATCAGCTCAATGTTTGTAACATCTTCTTTGATGTTGATGATCATACATAAGGTTTGTAAAAAGTTGGTCTTTGGGTCATTAGAGTTTAAAGTCATGAAAACACATGTCCTCACTTAGAAAAATTTTAATTCAAATCAAACCATTTATTTTCAGCAAAATATTAATGATTATTTTAAATACATATTTACCCTGACTCAGTGGCATATTAGTTTACTGTAGAAGACAGTATTTTAACACATCTGCTAATTAATATTTTACAATGTAAGAAAATTCAAAAATATTATTTGATAGTACAATGCTATATTCATATTGAGAATTTAAATAAGGTCAACAAGAAATTTTCAAATATCCTTTTACTATTTCATTTTCACATATTTTATTTACCAAACACAAATCTTTAATTTCTCTGCTGTGTATCTGCTAATGATGCTTCTACTTGAGTATAAACAGTCCATTAATATCTAATCAATTTAGAGCAATTTAAAAATGATTATTATGCTTAAATAATACCTATGAATTGATGATAGTATTCATTTAAATCAGACTCAATATTAAAATGATTCTACAATCAAAATCTTTCTAATTATTGCTTGCATAAAATGTTCCTAAAATTCAATCTCCTAGTAACTCTTATTAGTTATTACATCTAAAATTTGGATGTTCAACAAAAGGGAGATTATCAAAAATGTACCCTCGTTAAATTTTTAAACATGAATGGTTTGTCATTATTTTAGCTCTCATATTAACTAAGTATTTCAGAATACATTATGAAATAAAAGCCCTTCAAATAACCAATAGATTTTAAATTAAAAAAATAAATTTGAAAATTTTATACTACTCTTTTCTCTTTATATTATTGAGAATGAAGTTTTACTCAATAAAAAATTTAAAAAATGAAAATAAAAATGTAAATTCTTTAGGGTATATGCCTAAGAGTGGTATTGCTGGATCCTTGGGGAGAATGATTCGTAGTTTTCTGAGAAACAACAACCAGTGACTACCTCTGAAGAAAAGCGTCTTTGTCACTTATAGGCAGCCATTAAATGCCAATATCTTGTCAACTAGGAATGAAACATGAGGAACCATTCCTTCCATCTAGACTTTTGAAATGGCTGATTCTGTCTTTGAGTCCATTTGTGAGGTGGATAACATTTTTGACATAATTAGATACTCAGCTCTTGAGATACATACTGCTTTAGGCTAAAAGGACTGGAAAGGTACTCCACATAAATGGAACTACCAGACACACAGTGAGCCTTATAGTGTGCCCTGGGGATGTTTCAAGTTCCTTTAGTATCTGTTTTAATCCTCCCTTTTGCTATCTTTTTTGCTTGTATATATCTTTATTATTTGGTGATTTTATATCATGCACCCCATCAAACTCAGTTATCAGACCTCTCAGAATCATGCTTACTCTTATGATCTCCCCATTTACAAAACCACCCATTCATGCTGCTCAATTACTACCTGGAGCATAATTAACTCCCTGTGGCCAGACCATTAAAGAAAATAAGTCTTTACTCACCCACACCTCTGCCAGAGGAGATCAATGTAGAAGTGAGGCATTGTGTCATTTAACTATGTTCTAGCCTTGAGTTCTTGTGTACAATGACCTCTCGGGTAACCCATGGCTGTTTGCATAAGGACAATACTAGCTGGATTGTGGGTTTGTGTGGGGAGACAGAAATAGAAATAGAGCATTAAACTGGGAGGAAGATGTTTTAAGGGTGGGGAATAAGTTGGGGAAGGAGTAGGTGTGGTTATTGAAATACACACTGTGTACATACATAAAATTTTCAAAGAATAAATTTATAAGATAAAAATGTAGATTCTTAAAAAGTTAATTATGAATACACGCAATTTTATAAAATATTACGTGGTCAACTGCTATGTGTATTGACACATGAAGGTAGATGAAAAAACATTATTAAAATAACTTTATATTGTCTTATGGTTGCTTTTTATTTAATTTATCTTTGACTAGTTTCATGTTAAATTAAAATTTCATTTCTTTTTAACCTTCAAGAATCAGAACTGTTTTTAAAAAATGTTCAATACCTATATTTGCAGGCAAATATCTCAGTTAAAGTATTTTTTTTTGTCTTCTTACCCACAGATGAGTGTATACCTACACCTAAGGATCAGGGTACATTTCTAAAATGGCTGTAGAAGACTGCAAGATTCAGAGGATCAGAGAGCTTGCCTTAAGACTCTGTCTTTTAGGAAAAGTCCTACCTTTATGATTCCATAAACAGGAACATTGAGAACAATAACAAGCATCCCGATGTCCTTGTGGGAATGACTCCGAGACCTCAACATTACAAAAAGAACAAGAGGCAAATCAAAAATATTTGGAATGGATAAAAAGTATTCCCAAGAAATAGAATGCCAATTAATTATCTGATATCAAATTATTATCCCTAAAAACACACATACAAGTAACATTATACAGGCTGAGTATGTAGTTAGGGGATAGATAGATAGATAGATAGATAGATAGATGATAGATAGATAGATAGATAGATAGATAGATAGATAGATAGATATGTATATACATATGAAACAACATTTAATAAAAATATAGGCCATGAACGTGAAGGAGAGCAATGTGGGAGTATATGGGAGGGTTTGGAGGGAGGAAAGCAAAGGAGAGATGAAGAAATAATACTATACTTTCAAAAATAAAAAAGCAAAAATTAAAAAAAATTCAAGTGTTTTGGAAGACACACATATGTGGGACTTCTGCAATGAAAAATAATAGCTTAAGGATGCCTATTTATTCTCAATCTGGGTGAGAGCCCTGCAGAGGCTGAGGTAGTTGAATTCTTTCACTATTAAAAGCAGTAGTGAAAATAAGTTGCTATAGGACAACTGCTTTATGATAACCAAAATGTAGCAGATACTTGAATATGTTTATTTGTAAGCAAACAAATATATCTTGTCCAATACTGTACACTGAAATAAGACCAATCAATTATAGACAATGTAACACATGCTAATAACAGCAGAAGTGTAAATGAGAACAAGCTATTCAATCTTAGAAATCTGGCTCTACATTTATGTAGTAATTCTAACCCAACTATACATCAGTAGAATGCTTTAATATGGTCTTAATTTTAATTTTGTGTAAAACTGTACATGGCATAAATATTTGTTTAAAAGTGAAGGTTGTATGTTACCATAAAATGTACAAAATAGTAGTCTTTCAGGAAGTGGTGGCTTTCCCACAAGTGATCATCCTTAAATGACTTTCTCTGCTGCATCACAGTTCCCCCGTACACACACAGAAAACTTGGTATTTGGATTTTATCAAAGATTTCCTTGGAGTTGATGAGAGAATGTGTTTATGCATAATTAGTGTACTCATATAAGTTGTTGACAGTGTTTGGATTTCATCTGTCTATGAAATCTGTCAATATATTCTGCTCATTTATAACATTTCCCAATAAAAAACTGAAGAAATTGTTTGTACCAGAGAATTTCAACCACAGTCACAAATTGAAACTGCATAGAGGTTTTAAAACCTAGTGTCTAAAATGTACCCTAGACCCATTTATTACAAAATTCCCCAAATATCATCTTGGCATATTGGCATTAAGGTTTTACAGGTAATGTCTAGAAACCAGTTTTTAAAATTAAACACCTAAGCATTCTACTTACTTATTTACCTTATAAATACAAGAATCTATAAATCATGCAAAATCATTTCAAATGACTATGCTCAGCTGACATAACTCATTGAAATATATGTTTTATATTCCTATAGGCTATGAAGAACATTAATCATGTTATGTGTTATATATAAGGATGCTATGTTGTATAAATATTTAAGTCTAAGGAACATAGAGCAATGTTAATTATTACAATTTATGAGATTTTACAATTTCAGTTACCAAAATTGTAGAGCAATTGAAATAGTCAATTATTAAGTATATCTCTCATATACTATGTTCAACAGGATGTATCACAAATGTCATCTCAGTTAATTTTCAGAAGGTTGCTGTGCAGCTCTTAGGTGAATGATGTGGCATGTCTTTCTTATGCTGTGAGTATGTTTTATTACCATTTGTTGATAAAGGCTATGGCAAAGCAGTTTGAAGGCAGGTGGAAATCCAAGCATAGATAAAGAAAACTGAGGGAAGAGTCCAAGGAGGTGCTGCAGGCTATGGCTAAAAAAACGCAAAATGTAATGGCAAACAAGTAAAGCCATGGGGCCATATGGCAATATATAGATCAATAGAAATGGCAGAGTTTAGTTGTAAGAGCTAGTTGGTTATGACCCTGAGCCATAGACCAAACAGTTTCTAACTCATATAAGCCATTGCTTGACTATTTGGTACTAAGCAGCAGCGGGCAGGTCCAGAACTTGGAGCTAGCCCAGGCCAGAAACTACAGGTAAAAATGTACACTAAGTTTCTTTATGTCAAACAAGTTTTAATAAGTAGCAGGATCAAATTTTATGACTAAGTATGCCTGTACATGAAAGTCATATCATCAAATCATTTATCTTTCTATATCTGTGAAACACCATCAAAAATATGTTACTTAAAAATAACTATGAATAAAATATTTATCTTGACTATCACTCTTAGCAGTTAAAAATGAAAAGAAATGCCGATGTGATGATTTGAATAAGACTGTTCTCCATTAACTCACATATTTGAGCACAGGGTTCCCAGTTGGTGTTGTTAGTGGAGAAATTGAGAGTGTGTGACCTTGTTGGAGGAAGTAATTACTATGGAGGTAGGCTTTGAGAGCTTCATGACTCATGCCATTTCTACTTTGCTGTCTCCTTGGACTATGGTTTAAGAAAGATGAGACACTACAACTTTCTGCTCTGTACCTGCCGCCTTCTGCCATACCATCTCTGTAATCACAATACTAATAATCTGAAACCTTAAGTCCAATAGACTCTTGTGTAAGTCATCTTGGTCATGAAGTTTTATTTGTAACAACAAAAACAATAACATGCAGCAGATATGATTCAATTCAAACTACTCCCTATCATTAAATGTAAGAATCTCAGACACATTCTAATGCACATAGAATTTGATTAGTTTCTCATGTAGAGTGGAATATTGACTGAAGACTATGAAACTTCATTCCTCCGTACAGTCCATAATTTCTGTGGTCTCATAATGTCAACCTTTCTTTGTAATGAATCAGTACTGCATTTCATTAACAGATTACCCTACTTAAAAAGTAAACTTGAATAGGTTAACTACAGAAGAAATTTAGGGGAGAAAGTATTAGATATATACTCAGCAAATATCATTTAAGAATTAATTAATTTTCTCAAAATAATTTATCTTAGATGCTCAATTTTTAAAGTCAGATTGGCATGATTGTATATTATATTCATGAAGAAGTAAGGGACCCCCATCTTTTGCTGCTAAAACTAACAAAATTATTTAATTGCAAATAAATATACAATAAAACTAAATGCTCAAATCCTACACAGTGATATTCTCACATCTATCATGTATAAGTGTTGCATAGAGCTCCATAGCGCCACATAATACACAATCCAAACCAATAACTATATGGGAAGAGAGTGAACAGTGCCCAAGTAATAGGCATCCAGAAAAGCCAGTATATATAAGAACTGTGGCCTATAAAGCTACAATGCTAAACACAAAAAAAATCTTCCTTGTGTACATTAACATTTAGCAAAATTTTATCTATCACAAAAAAATGATACCATCAATAGGATGCAAACACATATCTGCAGTGCAAGTAGTGATACCTTTCTGTCATAGTGGACACAGCATGTTCAGAAGCAAATCATTTAGGACATACATCAGATTCTTAAAATCTGTTATAAGAGCTCAATAATGAATATACTGGAAAAATATGCATATAAAATATGTAAGAGAATTCTCAGTTGAATTTCAAATGAAAGCACTTAGTGCATGCAAGCTTTTAATAAATCCTACTTGATGAAACCCACTACTTTCTAATAATGTAGATGATGATGGTGAGAAAGTAAGGCTTGCATGCAATTTGATTTTATTAACTTGATATGTCTGAAAACAGATTTTTTTTCATGACTTAGAAAAGTAAGTTTCCAAGGGCTTTATTGGAATAAAAAGCATGCTACATGAATAGTTCTGTGACCTTGATCCATGTGCAGTGATTAAGCCCTACAGCACATTGCCACATTAGTTTTTATAGTTCTGTGAACAGTCAATTGAACTCTCAGTTTTAAGAGCATATAGTCCTTGTTCATTTAGAGGAATCTTCGGTTGCTCTGCTTGCTTTCAAACTCATTATTTCAAGTAGAAATGCAGTGACTGAGAATGAACATAGTGACTGTCCTATGGAATCATGACAGAGGTATACTGACAAGCCCCATCAAACTCAGTAGTTTAAAACACTTTGAGTGCATTAGGGACAAAATGAAAACCCTTTCAGCACTTGGTATTAAGTACATTAAACAGTCTTTTTATGGGTCTTTGGCACTGTTGTTTGCTGAGGTATTTGTAATCATTGTTCACAGCAGTGAAGCCTCTCAGACACTTAATAAATATTTCTTTCTCACCATCTGAATAGACTTGAGGCTATTTACTCAAGTACATGAAGCAGCACAAAGAAGAGCATGTTTTTGTGTTTTTTTAGCAAGTGTTGTTTCTCATCACAAGTTCTCATACATCCTTCCTCAGTCAAAATCCACATCTTATATCTGGTTGTCATGAGAGTTCTTCTGGCTGATTTTAACCAATAATCTTCAAGAATTTCCAAGCATGATTTAGAAAAAAAAAAAGATCATATTTCTCTTTTTCACACAACATCAGCCAATTCTAATAACTTCGTAACTGGTTATACTAAGACCAGGATTGCTCCCCTTTTATTCCCTGTTACATAATTCATAAGATTAACCTGCTTAACGATAATACTCTGACTTGCCTTCCCAATGCCCTTGCTTATCCTTTGCTGCTGGTGGGATTAAGTACAAAATGTCTAAGCTTTAAAACCGTATCCTACATCTCCAGACATATCTTGAGAATTATTTCTTAGTTTATTGAAGTCACATGATACTACAGTACTTATGTTTGTTCTCTTCCATTTCCTGAAACCATTCCTACTTATTAGAAGGCTTCTTGTGTCTTGACCCATTCAGTTAGTAAACACTAATTTCTGTCAGTTTTAAGTACCAGCTTTCTATATATCTAAACATAACAAACTAACCTTCAGTTTGGTAATTTCTTAAACATTCTGGGCATAGTTCCCAATGTCTTTCTAGAGTCAAGACTCATGTAGCCATGCTGACCTCTTATCCGTATTGAATGGGAGATGATCCTGAATTTCTGTTTCTCCTAACTCTATCTCTTTGTGCTTGAATTTTGCACTATCCACTCAGCCATTGCTTCTAATTAAATATATATATATATATATATGTATATATATGTGTGTGTGTGTGTGTGTGTGTGTGACCCTTACATATATGTGGATCTTGCTAATACATATGACAAATAAATAAAGTATATCTCTTACAGCTGATGAGAAGCATGGCAACCAGACAAAGCATTTTGAAATTTCTTAGCTCTTTTAAAAGAGAAAATATCACAGAAGGTTGACTGTAATCATAAGGACTACAGGAATCTGTTCTGTTAAAATAAGAAATTCAATTAACTAAAAACATTTCCATCTGAACAGAGACCTCAGAATTTGATTGGCTGCACTGACTCAACATGAGGGTGGCAGCCATTCCAGATGGTAAAGGCATATTTATAAAAAGTTTTACATAGTCAGAGAACTTCAGTGTAAGGAAGGACATTTAAGTTCATTGACTTTAAGCCAGTATTTGAATCATTTCTTTTCAAACAATTAATCTCAAACTACCCTGAGTTTTTTCCTCACACTAGAAACTTCCACATATAAAAGTGGCCTTTTCAGTTGAGAAACAGATCTAATTTCTTTTTTTTCCTTCTTTATTTATTTTGTATTTATCAAGAAAAACAGAAAAATGAATTTAAAATGCTGATAAGTTAACAATAACTATGAAGAAGATAAAAATCATAAGTATGACTATCAAGGGTGATAATGCAAATAAAATTACTACACATATATTTACTTTGTGTTCAGCTTTCCCTCTGAATTTCTTATTTCTATATTGTGTTTCCTTGTAAAGTATATGAATACTTTTCCCCAATACAATTCTTTATGTTATTAAATCACTTACATTTCCCACAATAGGTTTGAAAACTGTGTACTTGTTCTTCAACAGTCTTATCTTCTCCTAACTATACATTTTCAATGCTTCCAGTTAAAATTTCTCATCTTTTTTCTTAAAATTCCTGAAAGTGATTTCCAATTAATCAAAATTACATTTTTTCAAAATACTTAGACAGCAAATGTGCAACAGGGAATGAAACAGAATCATTTGATGAAAAGATATTACATGTCCATTCATCTTTTGTTGTCATTACACTTTTATTGTCTTATGCAAAAGTTAACAATCTTCATATAACAATCTAAATTTTGGTTTTACCTCTGAAAATATACATGATCTATATACACCAATTATTTTTCAGAAAATTAACAAATAGGAGACATTAGTCATGGTTAACTGTTTGTGCTATTTCTGTGGCAAACCCTTCACACCACATTCATCTTCAAGATTGTAAAGCATGATTGTTGTTGTTGTTCACAAGGTGCCATTCCCTTCATACTAAGCAAAGTTTCTTTTTCCTTATATGATTCAGAGCCAAATAAGCTATTCTAAGTGGTGTCAAGGACACTTATCATAGCTATTTAGTAAAATTAGAACAAACAAGAAAAATTGTCACTACTTATAATACAGCACTAATTCATTTTTTTATTTTTGAAAAATGTAATTATATGGTTTCAGCAATATAGAAGACATTGCTATATATACTTAACATAAACATTTTGCAGATCTAAAGTAATTGAAATACATGGTTAAAAGTACAATGGCATTTAAATTACAAGTTATATGAATTAGGAATTCAAATATAGTTTGAAAAAAATCCTTATTTGTTTACTTCAAGGTCAAATGCTTTATATAAAAAAGAACTTCTCAGTTTCATGTTATGAACTGATTTCCAGTTGGAGTAAAGTATCACTGAGTTACAACAGCATTCTACAAAATGTGTACTCTGGTTAGGTGAGTCACTGAATACTAGGAGTGTAGTATATTTTAAAAGAATAGAAACCTGAATAGATAAATTAATAATCTTCCCCATTACAGTTTCAGAATTAAAGGATTTAATTTTTTTAGGCAAATATTTACAGAACCTCTGTATAGAATCTACAATAGACATTTATCTTGAAATAGAGTGAGGATTTTGATTAGTGGAAAAACTTAATTTAAGTCACTCATTGTTGAACTGTGAGTAATAGTTGGGATCTGGACACATGCTTTAGCCTCTTCCAATTTATTTAAGATTTTAATACTTGTGTAAACTCATCATAATTGAAACAGATGAAATTTTTTTCAATCAACATTATTGAACCTAAAAGAATTGTAAAAGTAAAATCTGGTTATAAACATCTATTTTTCCTGATATATGATTGCATTAAGGGGAAATTTGACTTATTATAGTGTTCCTTAATGTCATATATTCAGCATTGAATATGCTAGGCAGCTATACTAAAATTCCAGATTCAATTTATCTATTCTAATTACATTCCTATTTCTACCAAACTTAGTTTTCCCATTCAATTTTATTTTTAAATGAAAATTAGATGGTGCAATTGGAGAGGGAAACAAGACAGAAAATGAATCACATTCATTGAAATGTTTCAATAAGTTTGTACTTCTGCTTTCTCACAGAAATAATACAAGGCCTTGCTTGCACAGACAAAATCACCTTCTTTTCTCATTTTTTTAAAGAAGAGATCAAATTAAAGCAAATATTCAGTAATATGTGAAAGAGAAACTATCTTTAGAAAAAATTGAAGTTTGTATCAAAGGAAAAATAGGACATAAAGATGTGGATGACAACGACATCTCTGGTGAGGTCTAGAAAGTTCAAAACTAATCATGAGAAAATTATACATTTGTAAGCATCTTAAGCATCTACTGGCAATAATACTGCTGTGAGTAGCCATTCTAAAGTGCTGTGGAACCAACAGTTACATTTTACTTCCACAGTATGAGGTTTAGAGATTTCCTGTTTATTATATATATATATATATACATATATATATATATACATATATATGTGTGTGTGTATACATATATACTCTTGAGATAGATTTGACTCTGATTCAAGAAATAATTTTTCTAAAATATTTGCATATTTTAAAATAAGAATTGAAGTGGTCGCCTGTGCCAATTCATAGAAGTGTATTTTCCACTTTCTTTTCTATGGAGTTTAAAATGGCTGGGTTTATGTTGAGGACTTTGATCCACTTGGATTTGAGTTTTGTGCAGGGTGACAGGCTTGGATCTATTTGCATTTTTCTACACACTTCCATCCAGCTATGACAACACCATTTGTTAAAGATACTATCTTTTTTCCATTGAATATTTTGGGCCTCTTTGTCAAAGATCAGGTGTTCATAGGTTTTTGGGTTAATGTCTGGATCCTCAGTTCTATTCCATTGGTCCACAAGTCTGTTTTTATGCCAGTACCAGGCTGTTTTTATTACTGTAGCTCTATAGTATAACTTGAAGTCATGGATGGTGACACCTCCTGAGGTTCTTTTGTTGAGTAAAATTGTTTTGGCAAACCTGGCTTTCCTGTTATTCCAAATGAAATTGAGTATTGTTCTTTCAAGGTCCAAAAAATATTGTGTTGGGATTTTGATATTCAGTGCATTGAATCTGTAGATTGTCTTTGGTAGAATTGCCATTATTACTATGTTGATCCTACCAATCCAGGAACATGTGAGAGCTTTCCATTTTCTGATATCCTCTTCAATTTCTTTCTTTAGTGATTTAAAATTTTTGTCAAATAGATCTGATACTTCTTTGGTTATAGTTAATCCAAAGTATTTGATACTATTTGCAGCTATTATGAAGGGTAATGTTTCCCTTATTTCTTTTTTCAGGACTTCTATATTTAGTGTATAAAAGGGCTACTGATTTCTTTGAGTTTATCTTGTATCCTGCTACATTGCTGAAGGTGTTTACCAGCTGTAGCAGTTCCTAGGAAGAATTTTGTGGGTCACTTATGTATACAATCATATCATCTGCAAATAGACACTAAGATTAACAATCAATAAGTGGAATCTCCTGAAGCTAAGAAGTTTGTGTAAAGCCAAGAACACTGTCAATAGGACAAAACAACAGCCTACAGAATAGGAAAAGATTTTCACCAACCCTAAAAGTAATAGAGGACTGATCTCTAAGATATATAAAGAACTCAAGAATCTAGAGCACAAAACCTTAAATAACCCAATCAAAAAATGGGGTTCAGATCTAAAAAGGGAATTCTCAGGAGAAGAATTATGAATGGCTGAAAGGCATCTGAAAAAGTGCTCATCATCTTTAGCCATCAGAGAAAAGCAAATCAAAACAACTTTGAGATACTACCTGACAGCTGTTAGATTGGCTAAGATAAAAGACACAGAGGACAGCCTATGCTGGAGAGGATGCAGAGCTAGGGAACACTCCTCCATTGTTGGTGGGAGTGTAAGCTTGTTCAGTCACTTTTGTAATGCAATATGGTGGTTTCTCAGAAAATTGAGAATCAATCTCCCCAAGGAGCCAGCAATACCACTTCTGGGTGTATACCCTAAAGATGCACAGTCCCACTCCAAAGGCATTAGCTCAACTATGTTCATAGCAGCATTATTTGTAATAGCAAGAACCTGGAAATAATCTAGATGTCCCTCATCCAAAGAATGGATTAACAAACTGTGGTACATCTACACATTGGAGTACTACTCAGCCGTAGAAAAAATTATATCCTAAAATTTGCAGACAAATGGATAGATTTGGAGAATATCCTCCTGAGCACAAACCCAGAAAGATAAGCAGGGGATGTACTCACTCATTAGTGGACTCTTAACCAACCAACCAACCAACCAACAAACAAACAAGAAAAATGAAAAGCATGCTCAAGCTGCAAACCACAACCACTGAACAGCTTGGGATCAGGAACACCTTGGACTGGCTCCTTGGATCCCACTCCCCCGATTGGAACACCTGACTCCGTCTTGAGGTTGGGGGGAGAAAACTGGATCTGCCAGGAGTGGAGGCTGAACTAAGCAATATTGGGACAGTGGGACGATGGGACTGTCTGCTGCCTGCCCAGGGAGGGGATGAGGAGTTGTGGAAAAGAGTAATGACCTGATGTGTTCGGAGGGGGAAGGGACCTTGAATAAGGATATACAAGTAGAGAAGGTGTGACTTCTTTGTTCATAATAATAATAAAAAAATAAGAATTGAATAATAGTAGTCCTTTATTTCACCAAAGTTATCTAGATACATACACTCCAAGACAAATATTTAATATAATTACATGCTACAATTATATGGGGAAGAAATCTGTGTTCTGACATTTATCATCGAAGAATCTTAATAAGCATGTTGAATAAAATGCTTCAAGCTATGGTTAAAAAATACTGGGTGGGGGAGATGAACATGTGTTGTGACTTAATATTCCAAACCATATTTAGAGTCATATAATGACCTTAATTTGATACACAGAAGGTCTTTCACAAAGTTTCTGAATGTCAGGGCATCTCGAGTGACAGATGAGGGAAGTCTTCAAGCCATTTTGAATTCCAGAAGTCTGGCAAGACTCCATATAAGCATGGAAATGATTGTTGCTTTTAGCATAATGTGAACAGCCTGGCAAGCTTTTCAGCAGGCCTGGGGTAAATTTCTGACAACCTTATGTGCTCTCTACACCACATGTACACAGACATGAGAAGGAAGCACACCTTTATCACCTTGTACATGTGCACCTGCAAATAATTAGCCTAGAGAATTCAAAGCCCCTTTTCATTTCTCATCAGACACCTATTTTATGTGATCATTGTAATTTTTAGAAGAAAATGAAAGAAGATTCAAAAATGACAATTACAAATAGTTTCCAAATTTGAATACCTCATTATTGAGTTGAAGAATATATATGCATGTATACACTGTGATAGCATTTTGCCTAATTACATTTAAAAACAGTGATTATATAAATAATTAGACTCTAGAAATCTCTCTGCTACATATACATCTTTTTTAATGTTCTGAATGATTGTTTAATTTTTTTACTAGTCTTTTAATATTTTTCATTTCCCTATATTTACAACTGTGAAAAATCTCACACTACCTGCTTTACCACTTGTTTGTTTCTAGTACTTAAACAGATTAAAACTTTATAAAAACTCTATGGATATGATTGCTCATTCATTCTACTAATTCTTTGAAAAAATAAATCTCTAAGTTGTTTTGGTTAAAGTTAATATTTGAAATTTTATTTTCTACTTTCAACACTCCTTATATTTTAGTATGTCTGTGTGCATGTATGTATAGGATAACAGGCTGCATTTTCTATGCTGTATTGGTGGGCTCCTGGTTTACTTATTTTATAGTATTTCTTCCTCATGTGGATCAGACGTTCACAACCCATGTTCTACAAATGAGATAGTTTTGACTCAATAGCTTTGAAATATGTGTTTTGGCATGTTAAAAATTAGAAGCCATTATTTGCCCAAGACTTTCACAATAATATTTATTTTTAACTTAATCATTAAAAAAGAATCAATTTTATTTAGGGTTCAGGTGTTTTGCTGTAATGTAAAAGAAAATAAAAGTTTTGAAGCACATATTATATTCCTTAAGCTCTGTACATATTCTATATAAATTATTAACTTGATCTTAGAAATTATGATTAAAACAATTTGAATTCAATACCACATTTTTACTTAATTACAAAAAACTGAGTGAACTTGATAAAGAGTATATGTAGCTATTAAATATTTAAGAATTTGAACATTGTGCTTTCTGATTATCACATAATATACCACTCTATTGTTAAATATAGATTATGAAATAGCTGCAATACATGTTTATTATACACATTGGAAACTAATGACATTTTTCTCACTTTGGGATGAGATTTTTAAAATAGAAGATGATACTAGCATTAGATGTTAAAGTGGAAAAGAAAAATTATGCTATAGAAACACACTCTCTAATTACATTTTTTGAAATGCATGAATACAGTAATAAAGCTCATAATAAATCACTGGAATTTGTGCTACTAAAATGTTGGATGGTAAATTAATTATCTAGCTCTCTTTCACCATATCATCAGTGTTCAGGAACAACTGAACACCAGATCATCAAGGTGTTAATATGTATTTTTAAAAGTTGTTTCTCCTATCTAAATATAGATCCTATGCAGAAATCTCAAAGAACACAAAGAGAACAGGAAGCAAACACAGCAGAGCATCACACAGGCAGTCTGTGTACATTCGATCACTATTATAACTTCTCACATGCATATTGAAAGAATGGCTTACATTCAATGCTTTCCTCTTTCTCCTTTAGATTCTGGACACTAATTTACAGCTCCAGCTTTGTAGAAAGTATTACTTCTAAGGTTTGTCATAAGATAGTTTATGGCCTTATTCTATAACCTATGTACCCATTGTCCTCATCAAAATGATTTCTGTAGTACTCAAAAGTTGACCATTTCCTTCCCTTCAAAAGTGATTTTATTCCATCCCTTTTTTCTCACTAAGACTATATATATTTCTCCATTTCCCTCTAAATATCCTTAAAAGTTCTGTGCTTCAGCATATTAAATTCACAGTCATTTTCTTTTAGCGGGGGGGGGGGAGCTGTTGTCTCTGAAAATTCCCTTTTACTGATATTTTTTAATCCAATATGAAATCATCATTGCTGAATCTGAATATTCTCTTTGTTTTAAAGATCACACTTTGGAGCATATATCCGGCCAGCCCACCTAACTTAAACACAACCTATATTATCTTGCTATGGATTCTTATGTAATACCTCAAGCTTCTCCGAAGTTCACAAATTTAAATACCCTATAATTTCTGAAGAACATTTGTGATTTTCGGATTCATACTTACTACAGTGTCTAAATTAAAGTTTTACAGTTTTGTTGTAAGTCACTGGCAGACAGACAGTTTACATAATTTAAAACCTTACTCACAAATCTTAACTGTAACAACATGTAAATTTATTTGCTTTCTAAACCTTTATATTCTCTCTACTTCTCTATTTACTCCCTGGATAATATTTCTTTATTTCAATGATGATAATTTTACCTTTACTCCCTTAGAACAAACTCTTTACCATGAAATTAATTCATTTGAATTGCATACCTAGGAAACTTATCATGTTTATTTCCACTTATGAAAATCTACCATACAATACTTATGAGACTTGTACACTATGATTGGAACTGTTATGAACTCACAGAGAAATAAAAAGAAAAAGCTATTTGTTTCCAGAAACTCTCAGCTCATCAGTTATGTAATTCAGTTGTGCTATGCTAAATTCTTAGAATGTCTCAGTAATTTGTAATCTAAGTGCATATATTACAAAATAAAAAGAAAAATTTGAAACTATATATCAGAATATATATATATATATACACACACATTTAACATACATATATATTCTGACCAAATTTTCTACTCGGTCAGAAGTAAAGTTAATTTAATTAAAGTCAGATATGGAAGTACATAAATAAAAAGCATAAAATAATAGTTTAAAAATCAGCCAAAACAAATTCATGCTAGCAATGAGAGAGATGTGGCTATATGGCTTTTTAAGAATTAAATTTCATGCATAGCATAGAGACAAGATGGCATTTCAGAAAGTGCCAGGTTTTGTATGCACTAACAGCTACAATGAATCATAGGAAATTCTTTGTATGAATTCTACTTTGAAAAGGTTTAAAAACGTATCAGCTTGAAGGGTTACTTTTTTATGCAGATTCATTCACTTTCTAGTTTTTCTTTCACAAAATAGAGATGCTAAAACTTGTTAATTTTTTAGATGGGATATTCTTAGCATTGATGCCAAGTATCTTCCCAAGAATTTTACTGATTTTCTTGGCAACTACCTTACTTGGAACCATCCCTGTCTGATTGGTAAGCCTTTCCTAAAAGGTAAAATAGTACATACTATCATATCCCAGAAAAGTTGTGGCAGAAACTATTAAAAAAAAAATTTTAGGTTGAATCTATCCTCACCATGGAGAGGTCACAATTTTCGAAAGTAGATCTGCCAACCCCTGTAATTTCCTCTGGAATATATCCCTTCATAAAGGAGAAAGGAATGATCTTTCCAACTAATTCAAAATGCTTTGACAAAACCAAGTTTTATCATTCAGTGTCCTAATAGATCATGGCCAAAGAGAGAGCCTTAACTTTTTTAGTCTCACATCCCAATAGCATTCCTTAGGTGATTTATTATGTTTATCTATTGATAAATCTTTATATCCAGCTGAATTTTGAACAGCTTCTACCAGTAGAAAACACCACAGTCCTCATCTCTATGGAATACAGAAACCTTTGGCACTGTTCATCTAGGGTCAGAGTTATAGGGTATTCTGTAGAATGAGACTGATAAACAGAGTTGTCAATCAACAGGATATAGAAAGGCTTCCAATCAACAAAAGACTAAGATAAAGCAAGATCATGAAAAAGGCATAAACTCAACAAGCTCTGATCATGAGTATTTGTTGTAAATTGGGCAAAAAAAATGAACTATTGTGTATTTACTTAGTTAAGACCTCTCTACATGAAAAAATTTAGAAGCTGAGTATATAGGATGCCAGAAGGTTAGGAAGAAAATACTCTTCTTATTGGCAGATAGAATCAGTCAAAAGTATTAATAGTTTGGTGATATTTACAAGTAGCTTAAATACATACACATACAATGGATACAATATTTTTTAAAAAACAAAGAAAAACTTGACTGGGATAATAATGGCTTGGGGTAAGGTAACTACATTGTACTTTAACTTGCCTCAGGGACACCTCTGATCAACAAACTATAGGTCGAAAACAACCCCTGGAAGGAGCTAAGTACCACTAAAGAAATTAAAAGCATTTAGGAGGTGATAATAGAAGGCAACTCAGAAAAAGAGTCTTCCTGGATCACCCAGAATTAATGTTTCAAGACTCTACCCATTAGGAGATTTTTAGGGTAACTATTGACAAAATTTAAATGATGTGCTACAGAGCCTCTAGAAGACTTAAAACCTGAACATCAGCTCATCCAAATAAATGAAATAGCTTGAAGAGCAAGGCAGAGAAAAAGATTAAAATCCCCTCCCCGCAACACAGCTGTGTTTTCTACATATTCTTCCTTCAAGAAGTATGCTGAGGCTCATATAGAAGATTGTTTGCCAGAACAAGGTCCTTACAGAAGCAGGATGAGGGTGAATGGATGGCAATGGATACTTTCTCAGCCTAAACCCTGTCAGAAATAAAGAGCATGATACTATTTCCTCTTGAATATGACCTGAGCCAAATGCTATAGAATGATGGACTTCAGTCCCACACAATGAAGAAATGACATAGTTCATGGAGGACAATGTGAATTATGGACAACTGAACAGAATAGCACCTCATCCTCTCCACTGTGTATGACATTTTTCTTTGAAAAACCCAATAATTTGATGTAATCCTTCTTGCCACATTGATTCTTGCTGATGTTTAACTTTTAGGAGAATTATGGTACCAAATAGCACTTGCTTTGAGCAGAAGGTGTGGATTTTAAGGATAACTTTTCCACCTTCTTTTAAAAAAGCTTTATTATATCAATAGTAGAATGCTAACACATGAGCATTGTATAGCTTTGTGGAAAAAATCTGGAAAAATAATAAAAATAATACATCAAGTGATTTAATGAAGGTGCGATATATAGTTGTAGAGACAGCAGTTTAAAAAGCCATATGGTGAATGAATGAATGAAGATTCCTGTGTTAGGCTTAGATTGCTGTCCTACATAGTGTTAGCCAAGGATGTCCTACGAAATATAAAATCTATTGCTACTGGTGTTGGTTGGATAGCATAAATAAATGATTAAGTTAACCCATATTTTTATTTATGTTACCTTCCAGGCTTGGTACATTTTTATGAATGTAGCATTCTCATTCTGAATCCTCTGTGCTCAGATGGCATCACTCTAAAGATCAGAATAAGTAGCTAAATGGAAGGATGAAGATGGACTTGTGTGTGTGTGTGTGTGTGTGTGTGTGTGTGTGTGTGTGTTGTTAAAACCAAAAATTCAGGTTCAATTTTGAGAAATTCTCTCATTCTTGAAACAAATATTAGCTGGGTTGAAACACTCAGAAAGAAAGCATGAAAGTACTGTGTGAGCATTCTTCTTGTCACTGCTTTCCTGATTTGTGATATATATACCTCAGAGTATGCACATATAAAAGTGGATACAAAATATTCACTGAAAGAATATTTTACTTCCCTGATAAAGAAGAGTGACTGATAGGGTAATGTAGAGTAATTACATGTTGAAGGGGTATGCATCAATATTTAAAACTCACTTTCTTTTAATATTATGCATGTGTGAAACACATCTTTTTCTTCCTTCAAATTCTCCTTTATAGATTGGTGACTATTGCAGCAAAGAACAGAAAATAAGCAAAGTGACAACTGTCAGTTATTCTAAGACTTTTTCCCCTTTAAATACTGACATTTTCCATCACTTTTACAATTAGTTTATGGACCTGGCTGAAAAGTCACTGCCTGTCTGCTACGACATAAAAGTACAAAATAGTAACACCATTTTCTTCCTGCCAGAGATGACAAACCTCCCAAAGGGATAATTTCTCTCTGGGGATAAAGCCACACAGGGCTCTGAATAGGATCTGTTTTAAAAGTCTTCTGAGCCCGAGTGCCAATTATGCATGAAATTGTGCAGAAGCTACTATAGATGACTAAATCCCCCTTCTTTGTGGTTTAAACTAGAACACTGATACCTGGAAGATAAACCAAGAAAGAGTAAACCACATACAATTGGAAAGGAGTAAGATTTATAAAGTAAAAGTCTACAATATAGAAAATATGATATAATAAATATATTTTCTATAGTCTTTGTTTTCCATCTTGGAAAAATTTCCCCCTCCTATATCTCTCTCCTCACCACATGTCACATACAAAGATACAATTGAAAACTCAAAGGAGAACAAAGTCTCTATTGTATGAATAAAGAGAATCTGAATAAATATAGATATGGACCTAAAATTAGATTCTGATAAAGATTTGGAGACTTGAGAAAAAGTAAAAGGATGAAATATAAGGCAGGTTTAAGTTGCTAAGCAACTTGGCATTCACATGAAATCAGATATAGCAATTTGCTTTGGCAAGACTTTGTAATAAGTTTATAGAAACAAAACCAGTTATTAGTTTTAGCTACTAAGTAATTAAAGGAAGAAGAATTAAAAGATTGAACTGAATTAAGTCGGTGTTTAACATAAAAAAATACAACCAATTTGTCTCAGAGGCCTGAGGGTCTAAACTGATATTTAATTACATGACAAAAGATGAGTGTCTATTTGACAAAAAGCAAAACTAGATTAAACTATGATACCATATTTAAATTTGACTTTGTACAATGAGTTTTGGCATCATGCCAAACCTGTGTAATATTATTTTTTACATTGGGTAATAAAATGTTTACGCAGCAGAATCTTTCTGCAAATTGATTCTGATTTATATACTTTATCTTCTGGATAGAGGTATGTTGTCTTAAAATTTAGTAAAGTGCTGAATCTGCTGAAATATAGAGTTTCCTCTGTCAAAATTAAAATATGCATACTTTATATTAAAAGTTAGGGCTCTGTTGTGTTACTGCTATCAGCTACCATAATCAGAATTCAAAACTGAAGAAAAGCTCATCCAATCGCTATATTGATCTCCCTTACAACAGCAGCAGACTAAAAAAGAATAATACCTATGGCATATTTGTATGTGGTGGCTTGTTTCTCCTCTGGCATTTAGTATGATGCCTTTCCTTTACTCAAGAGAGTATTTGGAAAGGGCAAACAAGAATTTTTTTTATTTTAAGTGATGCTCTCAAATCCGAGTCTCCATTAATAAATTAGTAAGATGCAAGTAGCACAATGATACTGAATATCATATCTAGAATAATGATAGATTTGTTGTTTTAAACAAATAAATAAATATGATAATAAAGGCAAAGAACAGAGAGCATGATTACAAAAATAAAATAATGGTGTTCCACTGAAGGAATATTTGATTCAGTGACCAGCTGTGAGCCTAAAACATTGATTAGCCAAAAGACTTTATGCATTTAATACTTTCTCAGTTGCAAATAAAAAGTACAGAAAGTGCCAAACTAAAATGTTATTTGTCTACAAAGAAATGACATTTATTAAAGTATTTGTCTAATATGTTCTCTTATTACAGAGTATAAGATTATATTCTGAGTATTTAATATATACAGACATATATGTCAGGTGTAAAAAATAAAATTTTATCTACCATTTATTTCAGTAGAACTGAGAATAACAGCAGCACATTCATAATGTCCCAAAGGACTGGTCATTTAAAAATTGAGATTGATCAGGTAAAAATTAATTTCCATGTGGATCTAATTTATTAAACTTATAGGAGATACTGAGTTTTGGCTGAGAATGCTATTGCTGGGTAATATTCTCTCCTTCCTCCCATTCACTTCCGTGTGTGTGTGTGTGTGTGTGTGTGTGTGTGTGCACGCGCGTGTGTTTTAGCGGGGGGAGGAGTAGAATCCACTTAAAGTACAGCTGCAAGTGAAAAAAAATCACGCTGAACTTCTGAATGGAAGTTTCTTTCACCAGACATCATTACAGATGGAGGAGACCTTCCTAATGACCTCATGCTTTGTAGCTTTCTTTTCAGAAAGAAAATGCTGATGTAACTAAGATGAGAGAGAGAGTGTATTGACCAAGGGGAAAAAAGAAAAAAAGCAGGCAGGAACTAAAGTGTATTTGTTTACCTTAAATATACTGTTGATACAAAAAAATACAAAATACATTAATTATCTAGTAAAATCACCAACTGGATTAATAAACCTATATACTATGAGTTAATAGATAGAACAAATGTACTTAGATATTTCATTCATTAATAATCCATATCAGCTAAAATAATATCATCCTTATTACTGTTATTATTTCTGTTATTAGTGTGTGCATGTATGTGTGGTCACATGTATGTGTGTGTGCATGCATGTGATAAATATGAGATGGAGCATGTTCATGCCATGCCACCCATCTGACTGACAGAACAGTGCCAGTTAACTTCTCTTCTATCACCTTTAGATGGATTCTAAGCCTTGAACTCCAGTATTTGCTTCTGTAGCAAGTTTCTTAACAAACTAAAGCATCTTGCTGGCCCATTATATTAAAAATCCCAGAAAAACTTGTCAGCATGCCTTTTTCTTACAGTTTGAAATGTACTGTGAAATTACGCAGACAGTTTATTTATTTAAAATTGGTCTTTAGCTTCCCTTTCCCAGTACTATATTTGTATATACGTGTTTGTTTTGTGGAAAGGAGTGGGAACAATATTAAATATACAAAATGATGCAAGAGTTTTAAAAATAATATTCAAAGCACGTCTTTGATGAAAACATCTCCATTCACTTCACAATCAATTTATAAAAAAGTAAGTGTAGAAGCATTATTATAGTTCCATTAATATAGACAATTCTCTGATGACACATCATGTCTTTTTAATCTCTCTATTATAGTAAGCCCCAGAGAGTTCATAAAAATCATTTCTTTGTGTATAAATCTTACTGCATTCAAAGTTTGATGTTTGATAAGTGTTTACTGTATGTTGGGCAGACTTATTATATATTTCCACTAAAATAAGCTCATATGATGTTTAAGTGACTCAATCATTCTCTTGTTAGTAAAGATCAATAGTAATTTGATTTCAGGAGTATATATATACACACCAAGGCAATTCTACTCATCACTCAGGTTTGTCTTTCCATTAGCAACACATGCACAAAGGATCTAATAGAGAATAATAAATGTTCTTTTTATAAGTCTATGAAATCATTCATAATGATATTCTGCTATATTCAAGACCAGAACCTAGCACAAATGTCATCAGAGAAGCTTCCTGCAGCAATTGATGGGAGCAGATAAAGAGACTCACAGCCAAACATTAGGCAGAGCTTGGGGAACACTGCAGAAGAGAAAAAAGGATTATAGGAGCAAGAGGGGTCAAGCAGGAGAACATAGATTGCAAAATCAAGTAAGCAGGCCTCACAGAGACTGAAGTGACAATCACCTAGCCTATATAGGATGGATCTAAGTTCTCTGCCTTCATGTTATGGCTATGTAGCTTGATGTTCCTCTGGAAATCTTAACAGTGGGAGCAGGGGGTGTCTCTGAGGCTTTTACCTGCTCTTGAGATTCTTTTCCTCCTACAGAGTTTCCTTGTCCAGCCTTGATATGGTTATGTGGCTGGATAGATTAGGTGCCTAGTCTTATTGTAACATAATAAGCTGTGTTTGTTGGGTTTACATCTCTGGGAGGCCTACTCAATCTTGGAGAGAAACTGAAGAACAATGGATTTGTGTGAAGGAGGAGGTGGAGCGAGAAGAATTGGGAGGAGTGGAGGCAGGGGAATTTTCAGTAGGAATATAATATAAGAGAAAAGAATAAAATTTTTTAAAATAAAGAAAACAATGCTCCTTCCACTTAAAGCCCTACTTGTAAAGATCTATGATTTACTAACTAGAACATGTTATTTAGCTACTTCTAGTTTTTGTTTTTTATTTTAACTTTTCTTACCCAAGGTACCATGTTTGTCCCTTCTTGAATATCTAATAAGACATTTTTTTGTTTTTAACTTTTGAAGCCATCAGTGAGGAGTAACCAATTAAATATCTTCAAAGTAAGGTATCATGAGTAAAAGGAAGGTGAGAAACATCACCCCATTAGATGAGATTAAAAAGAAAAGAAAAGGAGAGAAGAAGAGGAAGAAAAAAAAGGGAGAGGGCACAATGGAATAATTTCTATACATTCTGAGACTATAGGTGACTTGTGTTTTAAGATGTTGAACTGCAAAGTTCATAGGCAAGGTATCCTAAGGCAAATATCATGATGCAATATGATAAAAGAAAATCATTTTTAAAAAGACTTCTCAGCAAGAAAAAAAGATCCACCATGAAGTCTGGCCGGATGATGTTCTCTAAGAGAGACATAGAAGGAGACTTCCACCTTCTAGGCCACTACAGTGATCATTTGAAGAGAGTACAAAAGATCCTTGCACCTCCTGCAGGACTTGAATAGGAATGGGAAAAAAAACATTTTTGTACAAAGCAACTAAGAACAGAAATAGAAAATCCAAAAGTAACATATAGTTGGTGCTCTCCAATTCAGGCCTAGGGTTTGTGCTTTTAAGAATGAACTTGGGGCACCTCCATACAGAAGTAGTTAGCATCCTCACAGCTTCAATACACTTGCATTCATCTGGCAAATTCTACGTGCCCACTCTCTGAAGTGGAAAATGTGAATCAGAAGCCCAGGAACAGGAACATACAAGAGCCTTCCTAACAGAAGCCATTCATATAGTACACTGAACTCTTGTCTCCAGCCAGTTCTCCATTGACAGTTAAAAAGAATCAAGCCTCAATGCAGCACCCATACTATTTCTTTTTAAGCCAGAAACACCTTAATTAGTTTTACAGTGCAAAAAAAAAATGTTATCTGCAACATATTTGTCCAAATATTCTTAAACTGATATTATGAAAATAATATCAACCAATGAATAATGTCAAAAACTCTAAGTGACCTTTATGTGACAATCTTGATTCTCCATATTTGGTAGGTCTGTTATAACCTTCAAACTTTTAACTAGCTCTGACATGGTGATGTCAGGTTTCCTCTTCTTACATATGAATCAGTTGCTTATAATATGTTTTAATTATTTTTCTCTAAAGCAATTTTCTGAACAATGATTTGTTTACATATACCTCAGTTAAAATTCAACTCTCAGTTTTCCAGGTTTTTTGAGAAACTGTCTTATCCTGGAGCTATCAATAGTGCTTCTATACCATTGAAGGAGAGACACAAAAAATAGATTGCACAACAAATCAAAATAAGCACTGGCAAAAAACAACATAAAAACCATAAAGCATTCTTTCCTACCCTTGTTCACTGTTGTTCTTGACTTCTGTATGATTTCTAAACTGGGGATACATTCCTTTCAAAGTTAAGGAAATAAAGTCTTCTGGCAGAATACTTAATACTCTTTCGATATTGCATGTAGTGAAAGAATATCAGTATTTTAAAATTTATATTGCTAAGCTGAACATTTATTTCCTGAAATGCAAAATTGGAAATAAAACTGATTGAAGAGTAATAAATATAATGACAAGCTGCATTAGAGAATGATAGCACATGCAAAGAACACAGATATATAACGGCAATGCCTCTGATTAAATAACAAAGAGAATCTGGAAGTGAGTCTCATTATATCAACACCTTATTCCATATTACCTAGCACAGTTCTCCCTTTGATCCAGACAGGTTGCATTTATTTTCTATTTGACCTTAAAACAAGCAACACATGCTTGGAAAATTCTACTTGTCCTCAGAACAGTTACATAAAATCTCAAATTGTTATTTGATTCATACATCCTGACTTTCTTGTCCTACTACACAAGTCTGCTTTCTAAATGACTTAAAACATATAATCTCATCTCTTCAATGTTTTATTGCTCTTATTATAATCATATCATGATATAAAAATAATTTGATTGGTATGAGAGATATAGAAATTCAATGTTAATTTTTTTTCATACTGCACACAGGATGTTGCTTCCTATCATATATATATATATATGCATATATATTTCAACAACCTAACAAATTTATTATTACTGCCAGAAATTCTTTATAATGGTATTCAGTTATAGCTGTCTCTAAGAATTTGAAAGAAAATAGTGTAAACAAAAAGGACTACCTAAAAATAAACACTAAATTCCCATTCAGTGAGCTCTTCAGAAGTAAAATTCCAGTACCAATCAGGAAAGTGTGAAAAGAAATGTGTTCTTGGGTAATAAAACCACTGTTTAATTACTGTATTGGAAGAATATAGTGTCCTTATAATGAGTTAGATTCACATTTTTAAAAACCAAAACATGACTTTGTTGCCTAAAAATAATGATCCATGAAAAATACACATAGCTTGTCATTTGGCATAAGTCATAATCCAATTGTATCTATTTTCAATTAAATCATGTATATTGTCCTTGTACTTTTGCAATCTCTATGCAATACTTGAATGGCAATGAAAAACAATATTTGGTGAGAATATATACAATACTTCCAGAATTATATAAACAAAACATAGCATTTTTTTTATAAAAAGAAGCTGTTATTTTCTCACAATTATTCATACTAAGTTGACATGGTGTCTTGAGTTAAATTGGAAGAAAGGAAGACCAAATGGTACCACAGTAGAAGCATTTAATAGATTTCATTATGTGCCAAATTGTGTTAGACAAGAATGTTCATGGAAGAAATAATCAATAAAATTATTTGAGAAATCTGTATGTATCCTGAGTCAAAGTATAATAATACACATCACCAACTGATATACCACAAATGTCCCACACTATTCTCATACTCCAGACTGAGTCAATGAAAGGAATAACATGTAAATATTCCATTGCAATGTATAAATTAATGACATAATATCAAAGCAAAAAATGAGAGATAAAATAAGGATACTATAATTCAAACTAAATATAGCAGTAATTTTCTTGTTTTAAAATAAAGCACATAACATTAGTATATTCTGCTCTAAGTGCCTTCTTTATCCTTTGAATCTAAGTACCTCTCCATCAGTGCCTCACAGTTTGTGCTTTCATACTAAGATAACTGAATAGCGACAGGTTACTTCTTTGGAAAAGCTACAATGTTCTTTGCTCATAAATTCCCTTCAACGTCTGTCAAAACTGTTATTTTTGTGATGTTATTTCTTGGTTCTATTTTCCAATATATGTTACTCCAAATGTAAAACAAGAACATAGGGTACTGAGCCTCCTAGAAAAAAAATATTTCAAACATAGCACTTATTATTTATACTTCAAAATAATGTCCTGGCAAACTTTGACATGTACATGACTATATATTTCTAACATAGAAAAAATTAAAAGCAATAGAAAGATGAGTGTCACAAAAAGGAATGTTAATTATACAAAATGACTTAGTATCCAAAAATGTATAAGAAATTATAAATACAGAACTTTCAGAGCAGACAGAATCTTTTCTGTAAAAGTTAGTTTAAAATGATAAAGAGGAAATATTCTCATTGTTGGTCATGTAAAGATTTCATATGAACATATGAAAGTGATTAGCTACCTGATGGTGAAGCTTAAAACAGAAAATAAGCATGCGAATTGGTAAATAAAGATCAGGTTTCACATCTTGAGAAAGAAAAAACAAAAAAAAAGGAGAGAGAGTATGGGTAGTAGAAACAGGTATAAAAACTCAAGGCATAGGTGACCATTCCCAATCAGAAAGTTGGAAGAGTTAAAAAACATACAGAAAATAAAGACATGGTGAATTAACCAAAAAACAAAAAAATCTTCACTATGTGCTGCATTTCTTTTTAAAAAATGTTCATCATAGCACTTTAAACTAATCTTTTAACACTTTGGTGTTCACTCAGGGAGAACATCCATTTGTAATCTGTTGTGAGCACTGTAAGAGGGCTTAATTTGTGAAAATCAAACATTTTTGAATCTTATGGATGCCTACATATGACCAATGAAATTCGGATTTTATTCCTTTCTGAATTTGTTCTAATGCTGCTAAGATGGGACTGTTAGCTCCAGCATCCCTTGTCTCTCTCTCTCACTTACTGGTGGATTTTCCATAGAGACACTAGGAAAATAGAAATTAAAGAAGAAATGAGTTGTAAGTATTAACTGGAGTGATGCACAATTGTGAGAAAGACAAGGCTGCATGATAAATCAAGTTCACATAAATCTATTCTTCCTACGTGACACTGTTTCTGAATATATCCTCAAACACCCTCACCTCATACCAAGAGAATGTACATCATAGTTATACTTACACTTTTTGGATCCATTATGTTTTTCTTATATCATATCTATATCTCTCTACAGAGATCTTTTATGAAAGCATACTCAAATAAACTCTGTTTGTATATTGTGTGTTTTTATGATTTAGAGAATAAAGAAAAAACTACCAAAAATAATTACAATAATAAGGGTTGTAGAAGAGCCCATCAACCAAGACTACAGATCTGGATGAGAAGCACATATATTAACTATAAATGAATTTTTCTTCCTGAGATTGGAAGGACGAACATAAGCAGATACGTATAAACAGCTAATAAATATGAATAAAATATAAAATAAAGTGGAAGTCATAGAAAGTCAGAATCAAATGGTTTTATTTGTTCTGATAAATAGAATGACTTGGAATAATGTAGCAATTGAGGGACCAGATGGTTGGATAAATACATAAAGTAAATAAGAATGATTCTGATTAATAGAAAATAAAGTTTAACAATAATAAAGATGAAAATCAGTCCAAGATAAAAGTTATCCACACATAAATATTTTGATTTATGTAGCTTGCCACTTTTTCTAAGGAGTCTACAAATATTTTCACAATTTAGCTACCAGAATGGAGAGACTGATGAAGAGAGAAAAAAGAAATAGAAATTTGCCATAGGAGACAACTTTTCTACTATGCAATACTGGAGACCTAGCAAGAGAAAGTAATATATGAAAGACTGAGTGATAATAAAAAGAAGAGATGAATAGCAGAGGTGTTATAAGAGCTAAGATAAGGGAAGCAATTATATTAAGGCTGAGAATCACAGTAGGAGCATGAGGCTTGAAGCTCTATATATTAAATCTGGGTGCTAGTGTGATGTCTCAGTGGACAAGTAAAAATACAGGGTCTCTACAGAATCAATGCACCTATATATATATATCCATCTATATCCCAACACAATCTTTTTTGGACCTGGAAAGAACAATATTTAATTTCATTTGGAATAACAGGAAAGCCAGGATTGCTGAAACAATTTTGCTCAACAAAAGAATCTCAGGAGGCATCATCATCCCTGACTTCAAGTTATACTATATAGCTACAGTAATAAGAATAGCCTGGTACTGGTGGATCAATGGAATAGAATAGTAGATCCAGACAACCCAAAAACCTATGAACACCTGATCTTCGACAAAGAGGCCCAAAATATTCAATGGAAAAAGATAGTATCTTTTACAAATGGTGTTAGCATATCTGGATGGTAGCGTGTTGAAAAATGCAAATAGAACTAAGCCCTGTCACCCTGCACAAAACGCAAATCCAAGTGGATCAAAGACCTCAACATAAACCCAGCCACTTTAAACTTGACAGAAAAGAAAGTGGGAAATATACTTTTGCAAATTGGCACAAGTGACCACTTTCTAAGTATAACACCAGTGGCACAGACACTAAATTCAACAATCAATAAGTGGGATCTCCTGAAGCTAAGAAGCTTCTGTAAAGCCAAGGACACTGTCAATAGGACAAAAAGACAGCCTACAGAATGGGAAAAGATTTTCACCAACCCTTCGAGTAATAGATGATTGATCTCTAAGGTATATAAAGAACTCAAGAATCTACAGTCCAAAATCTTGAATAACCCAATCAAAAAATGGGGTTCAGAACTAAAAAGGGAATTCTCAGCAGAAGAATTAAGAATGGCTGAAAGGCACCTGAAAAAGTACTCATCATTTTTAGCCATCAGAGAAATGCAAATCAAAACAACTTTGAGATACCACCTGACACCTGTCAGATTGGCTAAGATAAAAGACACAAATGACAGTCTATGTTGGAGAGGGTTACAGAGCAAGGGGAACACTCCTCCATTGTTGGTGAGAGTGTAAGCTTGTTCAGCCACTCTGGAATGCAGTATGGCGGTTTCTCAGGAAACTGGGAATCGATCTCCCCAAGGATCCAGCAATATCACTTCTGGTTATGTACCCAAAAGATGCACATCCAAAGGCATTAGCTCAACTATGTTTATAGCAGCATTATTTGTAATAGCAAGAACCTGGAAACAACCTAGATGCCCCTCAACTGAAGAATGGATTAGCAAACTGTAGTACATCTACACAATGGAGTACTACTCAGCAGTAAGAAAAAATGATATCCTAAAATTTGTAGACAAATGGATGGATTAGGAAAATATCCTCCTGAACTAGGTATCACAAACTCAGAAAGAAAAGCAGGAGATGTACTCACTCATTAGTGGATTCTAAACAAAACAAAATAAAACAAAACAAAAAAAAAAAGAAAAAGAAAAGAAAGAAAGAAAAAGCAAAGCATGCCCAAGCTGCAAACCACAACCACTGAGCAGCTTGGGATCTGAAACACCTTGGACTGACACTTTGGATCCCACTCCCCTCAGAGGAACACCTGACTCAGTCTTGATGTTGGGGGAAAAATACTGGATTTGCTAGGAGTGGAGCCTGAACTAAGCAATATAAGGACCTTAGGACCTTGGGACCTTGGGACTGCCTGTCCATGGTGGGGATGAGGAGATGTGGAGTAGAGAGAATGACCTGATGTGGTGGGAGGGGGAAGGGACCTTGAATAAGAATATACAAGGATAGAAAATATGACTTCTTTGTCCATAATAATAAAAAAGGAAAAAAAGAGGACATAAAATAAAAGGTTTTATTTAACACCAAAAAAAAACAACCCAAAAATAAATAAATAAAGAAAGAATACAGGTTCTCCATGCATGAGAAGCTAATCCAGAGTTCTCAGCATTCTTGTCCAAAGCTAGGCATGGCTAATATTAAAATCTAAACCTTTGTGGTGTGCACAGGCAGATCTTGAGAGTGTGTTACCTAGTCTTTCTAAATGAAGCAACTGCAAGTTTCTTCTTTAGTGTGAGAGAGTCTTAAGGCAATAAATCAGAGTGGTGAGAAGCACTCTGAGTTCTTCTCTGGTTTTTTAAATCTGTACACACTGTTTTAAGCACTACAAGAGAGTGAGAGAGAGAGAGAGTACAAACAGAGAAGTAGTATAAATAATTCTGTCACTGGCTAATGTATTCCGTAGAATCAAATGGAAGAAAGTTGAAAATTGCTGAGGATTCAAATCTTGAAATCTAGTGTTTTGAAATACCTTAGTTCCGTGTAAGAATTCATTTTGAAAAGTAAAGGAATGGCATTCATGCATCAGCTTTATCACCTGTTCAGTGCAAAAAGTCTAAAGGAAGATAAGGAAAGAAGGTCTCACTGAAATATTTTTTATAAGAATTAGCTTGAATAGTCATTTCCCAAGTGCAGATTCACTCCAAGAGCAATACAAGCTTTTCAAAGCACAGATGATTTGTCTAAGCGAGATTGGAAGGAAGAGAAGAAGTCTAAAGCGTCTGAGAAAAAATACAATTAGAATACTCAATATGAAATTCCTAAACCAAATTTGAGCCCTGTAACATGCCCCAAAAACTGTGGTAAAGAACACAGTGTCTATTGTTTTGATGTAGGCCATCTCCACCTTAACAGCCTCTGTCACTTCTTAGCTACACTCCTTACAAGATTAAAATGTTCATCACACACTCCTAGGTCACTGAAATTTAGATGAGGTAATAAAAATGAAGCTAAGGAAACATGACTTGTAATTTTATCAAGTAGATAACATTTAAGAGAAGAGCCCTAAGAAATAGACTCTTAGCCCATATTAAGAAATGCCTACTACCAGAACATGGAATAGCCAGTGTGTTTTTACACTTAAAATTTTATTTGGAGTAGTGAAATGTTGAGCATGAATAATTAAGTAAATAAATGGGATAAGGATCATTAAAAAATAGGTTCTACAGTATCAGTAAAATGATTGTTTTCAATGTCAATTTTAATTTGAACCAAGAAAAGTAAAGAAATATTCACCATTTCATTTAAAATACTTCTTAAATAATAGTAGTTAAAACAGGAAATGTATTATGGCACAATTCTATATAACTACTGGAGTTGATAAGTACCCAGATTGTGGTCTAGTTCTTTAAATAATGCTTAAGAAATCAGCCAGTGCTATACAGGGATTGTAACATATCCACTTTGTGACATCTCAGTAAAAACATTACATAAATAAGTTGGAATATCCAAATAATAAGCTATGTATTTTCTATAAAATTTGAGAATGATTTTGGACTTTTTCTTTTTTTTAAAGATTTATTACTTATTATGTATATAGTATACAGAAAAGGGGACCAGATGTCATCATAGATGGTTGTGAGCCACCATGTGGTTGTTGGGAATTGAACTCAGGACCTCTGGAAGAACAGTCAGTGCTCTTAACCTCTGAGCCATCTCTCCCGCCTGATTTTGGACTTTTTCAACAGCAGATGTGACAAGTTTATGAAGTAACCAGAACAAAAATTAGTAATGGAATGCTTTCAGCTTTTTACTTCATTTCTTGAAGTTTTATGCTCCTAGAAAAATGCAGAAATGTTCATAGGTAGATGAAATTCTAACCTCTTCTCAAATTAAATGAAACAATATGATTAGTTTGTTACTTTTTCATATCAATATACATTTGTTTTTCTTTAACATGGTTGCCTAAACAGAATCTGGTTATATAATCTTCAGAGGTCTTAATATAGAATATATTCACATTAGAAATTATTGAGATTAACTCTTAAAATTAGGTAAATGCACAATTTTATTCAGTTTTAATAAATTTTTAAAAATTTTTTTGTGTCACATACCTTTTCTAAAAATATTGATATTAATAAGTAAGAATATCTCACTGATCAGAGAAAAAGTATAGGGAGAAAGTCACAATTGTCTGTATGTGATTACTAGAAAGAACAAAGATATTAGTAAACTGAGCATTAAATCCTGCCTTTATAACACATCATTTACAGTGATTTGACATATTCCCAACTCTTTATATACTATGAATGCAATATATTTTTGTATAGTACTCTGAAATATTAAAAATAAGAATATCCAAGTGAGACTATCCCATGAAGATTTTTCTAAAGAATTCCATACAAAGAACTAACTCACTACAATTTCTAGAGTGTTTTTCTAGAATGGTCTCCTTTACAATGCTGTATTAGTTTAATAGTGCAATAGCAATATGCCTTGAAAGGACATATTGTACTTAACTGTATGCTCAGATATAAATATTACAATTTTTTAAAATAAAGCTGAAGGGATATAATTCTATGATTGACATTCGTGTTAAAGTTAAACATAATTTGTACAAAAAAATCAGACATTCTGCACTTCTCTGCTGCTAACATACTATCAAATCATGGACATATTTTCCAGGCTTACTATGCTTGTATATGTAATATACCTGAAGTTCCATTAAAGGATTAAGTAAAACATTTTTTAAAAGTTCTTTATACAATCTCTTGTTTATGGTAATCTATTTCAAAATGTTAGACTATTACTCTAATATTATGATTTTCAAATAAAAATAATTGACTGTTGGAAATTATATTTTTGCTCAATTTTACACTTTAAATAAGTAAATTTTAACACAATCTGAACTATTAAAGAATGTAAGTCATGTATAAAGGAGGACTTACTAAAAAACATTTGTGTATTTATAGCAGGAAAATGACTCTGATGATATTTCTGCTACCCTATATACTTCCTTTTGAAAAGGGACTGATAATAGCTCAGGGAAAGTGCTACCTGTATAAATATTGACATCATGTAGAAAAGTACACAATAAAAGAAAGTCATATTGCAAAATTCCTTATACCTCAGTTGTGTTAGACTTTCATTAATATCACTCCAGTAACATTAGGACAGAAAAAAGTTGTCAATAATGAAAATGCTGGGAGCAGGTGAGGTTGCTCTCCTCAGAGAAGATCACACAATTGCTTATAGATCACACACATTATATAGACTGAAATTTATTTTGGAATACATACATAAATATACATATATGCATGCAATAACAATTAGAGAAAAAAGAGGCTATGAATTTGAAGGAGAATGTGGGGAGCTATTGAATAGGACTAATAGAAGTAAAGAGAAAAACATAAATATGTCATAACCTCAATATAAAATAATAAAAAGTTATAAGTTGCTTACAAGAACTTTTACAGACTATCAGGATTTATTTTAAATAGTATCAAATCTCTCCATTTTCACCAAAGCAGATTAATGAAGAGACTATATTTCTCATCATGATTTGAACCTGATATTAAAAAAAGGTTAATATTTTTAATATCAAGTTGTTAGCTATGACAATTAGAAACTTATTGCTACTTTTCCCTCAGGCAATTTCTTTATTCAATTAATGATGCTTTCAAGAATTGTTACAATTTTTGGTACATTGCCTTTCTGAGTACACAGAAGGCGTGCATCACCCAGGCATGTTGTTTTCTGTTTGTCTTACAGTTCAAATTACTGTAATGAATCATGGGGGTTTGGTAGTACATAAATAACTAATTTTTCTATCTAAGTACATCAATATGTGATGTTCACTTTATATAATGGACAGTAGTAGAAAATATTTGAATTGCATTAACTACAAGATTTACCAAGAAATTTTAAACGTGCCTAAAATACTTGACTAGAAACCAGTTAAGCTACTGCTAACAAATTAATATTCTTGCAGACCTGAGACTAGCACAAGATGAATGTTCCCTGCAGTTTATTTAGTGTTTGTTCTCTAACTGCCTGGATGACAAAGCCCTGTAACACAGCTGCAGAACTCTGTCTGATGGGAGAGATGAAGCTAGATGAGAGTCACAGCCACAAGAACTTTGTATCTTTGAGCCATGTCGCTTTACTTCTATGGACCTACTATTTTCACACAGTCAGAATTTGAGTCAATGATATAAAAGCTTTGCCTTTCTGAATTTCCAGAAACAATATGGTTTTTATAAAACATGATATAGTTAAATTTTCTTAGAATAGGCAAATTTGATATGAGATTCACCTCCTAAGTGTGCAACAATCATATTTAGGAAGAGAATCCTGCTGTGTTTTCAGAAATGTATTATTAAAGCTGGTGAAATAGTATGTACAGCAATGTTTTAAAAAGCCTAATAAAGAAGTTTGGGTGGTCAGTTTACTTAAAGATGGTTTAGTTAAAATAAATCCTAGTTTTCTAGAACAGAAGTCACTTGACCTTTTTCCATAACAAAGTTTAAGAAATATTATCTGCATTTAATAAAAATATAGCTGTTTAAATAAGATAAATTATTCTAACACTTTGGGTTATAAACCACCATTCTAATCATTATCCTTTCATGTTTATCAATAAACACTAATTCAACAAATTCACATTTCAAACAATGTATTTCATGACTATAACTTCAATATGTCCTCAGAGGACCTCCCTGGAACCTTAGAAACACGGTGGGAAGTAAGATAACAAATAGCATAAACCAAAAATAATTTTAACTGACTCAAGTGGAATGTGGAAAAAAAAAAACCTTATTTCACTTGGACACAAATTGCTTTATGGTTTTTCAGGTCATTGCAATCTCTGTACTTTGAAAAGAATAACTAAACAGGGGATATGAAGTGGTGTAATTACTTTTATTAGATCTCATGTCAAAGAGTAAGGTAGTTTTCATTACTTCTGAAAAATCTGGATTAAATAAAACTGTTTTAAATTTGAATGATATTTAACAAGATTTACATTTATAAAGAATTACAATAAAAGTTTAAAGTAAGTTTTACTGATATGTTAATATAATTGTGTGATTTCATAACTCGGGGAAGTGAAGATCATATATCTTAAAATATAAATTAATCGTAAGTTTATTTATTATATATTATGTACTAATCAACATTTCCTCTCTCAAATAAATATTCATCTTCATACCTATTCATCTTGATACCTTAATAAAAATAAGCACTTTTAGCCACAGATGTTTTAATTCAGAGGTTTTGTTCTTTTAACAGAATGACCAAATTAATTTACTTGGAGTAGTAATGTTACATATAAGTGAGTCAATAAAGAGGGGAAATCAAAGTTACTTGAACAAATAATTCTTTTCTAGGCTTGACAACAAATACAAATGCAGTAAGCATCTCAAAATTATTTTATAATTCTGTCAGTATAGATTTATATAAATATAAGTAAAATAATTTACTTTAACCAGAGATTATAATACATGAGTATCTGCATGTAATATGTTATCATTTATAATCAATAAGAATTTTCTATACTTATCTAGCATATAGAACATATGATAAAAGATATTGCTTAAAAAGATATGTTCCAAACAAAGAGATTTGAATACTGCGTCCTACTTTGTATAGTAAATATTTATATGATCTCACACAATAGACCCTAAATTCCATGATTCCTATCATCATCTTTTTTTCAGGAAATATAGCATGATTTATATGAAGAAACATAAGAAAATAAAATGAAAGTTTGCATAGAACAATGTTTCCCAGTGTGCAAAATTAAGAGGACTTATCATAATTACTTATATTTATTCTTTGATATATATATAAGCAGTGAGGTATTTGTGAATCATACAACAAAAATATTCTTTACTCTCTGCCCAAAAGCACTCAAATTCTATATAATAAACTTTTATAATATAAAAATAATATGACTGTTAAAATTGAATATATTTTGCTACCTTTGTATTTACAACACACAAAATAAAATTCAAACATGCTTAATGTTTTCATGAGAGTATGGAAATACTGGTTGTGTGTGTTATGAGTAGTATAGCAAGCTCTGCACTGGTGCTATTGTATACAATAATGTGCCAAGAAAAATGCAAACACTCTTAAGCATAAAAATGATTCAGTATAACACAGAGAATTTACCTATTACTATTTTAACCTTCTACTTTCAAATTACTAATTTTAAAGAGAGAAATTACAAAAATACATAAATAAAAACAGAATTCAATATATGCATCCATTATTTTAGGTAAACAGTAAATCTAAGTTGAGACATCAGTCTACAGTGTGCATTGAGTGTTTTCAAGCTACAACATATTAATCTACCTAGTAATATATAGTTTATATTTTCAACTTGAAAAGAATAGTGGTTTGATTTTTTAAAACATCCGATAAAGTAAAAGGGAAAAATGTTAACATTTTTTTCATTTCTAATCACGAGACTATAATCTAATCTATACAAGTAGTAAGAAACCTACTGGGGAAACTCATGGGACAGGAACAAGAAAATAAAAAAATTGGTGCAATCTCTAAAGCTATGTTTCCTGGAAAAGAAGTAAAAGAAATACTGCTTAAGAAATCATGAATAAAAATGCTTGATAAGATAGAAGACATATTAGTCAGGAATCCAGTCCTACTGAAAGAATAAGCAAGGGTGATTGACAGGAGATACTAGCTGAAACAAGAAAAAAACAAAGAAACAATACAAATCACAGCAGAAGAGATAAAACTTAAGAAAAAACTCCAGTAGACCTTTTTTCTTACAATCTTACCTAGATCTATATTAGTATCCAGTGATTCAGTAATTCTCTTTCATGTCATAGTACTAAGCTCCAAATCATCATCAATAGATAAGTTTATTTTGTTTACATTAGCAACTGAGGAGTCTTTTTATTTTATAGAGAATAAAATGTCAATTTTATGAAAGAAATTAAAATATACATTTTAGGTGATATACATTTATATGACATATAATTAAATTAAAAGACTTTAGGTTTGAACTGCTTTTATGCACTATAATAAGGGAAGAATGTAGCAGATTGAGTCTTTCTAATTTTTTGCTTAAGATAATATTAAGAAGGGTTGCTCCAGGGAAATGGCTCAACTGGTAAGTATAAGGACATGAAGTCAGATCACCACTCTTTATGGTTATAAGAATTACTGGTAACCTCACATCAATCTATACCACCTATGTACTTATACAAGTGAAATTTACTTGTATTTTTATATGTAACACAATCATAAATTTTAAAAGATCAAGCTTGGTGTAATATGTTCATTTTATTCCTTTTATCCTGCAGCAACTGTCTCTATTATATTGTATAAGTTACTGACTTAGGTTTTATACACATACACACATACATACATATGTGTGTATTACTAAGTTAATAATTATGCATTCCTGAATACACACAAAAGAAAAACATCAGGATAACGTTAGCCATGTATGGCAGGAACTGAAATGTGATTTAGAAGCTCACCTAGTGACAAATGAAGCTATAGCTTATTTCAGCTAATCATCTAGAGAGAAAGGACTTCAGAAAGCAAGTTTTAAGAGAACAAACACTAAATAAAAGTCCTGAGACACCTCTTAAGTTTGCTCCTTCACAGCTTGAATACATATTACTAGGAAAATTAGTGTAAACCCTAAGCATAGCAATATCCCTGCTACATATAAGAGAATGACTCTTTTGTGTTCCTAAACCCTGAGATCACAAGCATTTCAGACATAAATAGGTTTATTTAAGCTAAACCATGTGATAAAAAGGCTAGCAGACTGGTGCAGTGGATAAAATTCCCACTATATGACCTAATGAGGACTTTAGGGAGTGCCCAAAAGCTAAATTTGGTATTTAGCACCAAAAGTACTTGGTGCTAAATACCAAATTTTATTTTCCTTCTTCTCCATAACCATATTTTAACCTGAAATTAAATGTCTAGCATCTTTTGTCAGAATGGATTCCTATAGCATTTCCTGGCTAATGGTACTATATGCAAACATGTGATCCAAGTGGGCAAATATCCTTCAATCTTCCCCCAATGACCTTCTCATCAATACTGATAAGCAAGGGCCATATGACTCCTAAAGACACAGGATCATTGAAGAAGATCTAGTTAGTTTAGTGTCCTGTATGACTGCAGAGACGGTTTTTCCATATCTCTCTAGACAGAAAAATGAATGAAAATCGAACCATATACAGTCATACAAGTTTTTCATTACACCCTTTAACACATCTTAATTAAAATTAAAATATATAACTTAAGGAATAACAGTGGAAGCAAATATAATATGTGGATTGTGCTAGCCTGAACAGCACACATAGGACCTATAAAGGGGTATGATATCATAGATAATACTGTGTTTCAAAGAAAGATTAGTTAGTAACATCAAAATTTAACATTACCCGTAGGTTTATGACTTGTTTCCATATATAATAGTCAAGTGATTATTTTTTCTTGGTTTTGAGTGGCTCCTTTTCTGCATGAATCTGTATATAGATTCATGTCAAAATGAATAGTAAGATTGAAATACAAGGTCAAACACCCATGCCCACACACTAAGATATATTTCCGTTGAGACTCTCAAACATCTGTGTATTTGTCTCACACACACACACACACACACACACACACACACACACAAACAAACTTTCAGTGCAGTGAAAACAATAAATGTCATGTGATTAGACAGTAATTCCTTTAGGTACTTAATAATGTCTGCTAGTAATATTAGAGAGGATAAATAGCGCCTAAACAGGACTTCCCTTATAATAAAATGATTGACCACCCTAAGGGTCATTATAGAACGTTTATTCAGCAATACACAGAAGTGAATGCAGAGATTCATAGATAAACAGTAGGCTGAACCCCCAGTCCAGCTGAAGAGAAAGAAACAGAGAGAGAGAGAGAGAGAGAGAGAGAGAGAGAGAGAGAGAGAGAGAGAGAGAGAGAGAGAGAGGAGAGTCTATATAAACAAAGGGATAGGGATTATGAGGAGACCCACAAAGATGGCTGACTGGACCTATTGGGAGCACACTGAATCAGAAACAATTGCTGAGGAACTTTCAGGAAAAGGAACTAAACCCTCTGAAGGTAGACAACTTTCAAATGTCGAGGGCAGTTTGTGGATCCCTCTTGCAGTAGGATCAGACTATGTTCCTAGTGCATGAACTGACATCTCAGAGCCCATTCCCTACAGAACACCTAACCCAGTCTTACTACTGGGATGAGGTACTTGAACCTACCTCAACTGGATAAGCCAGACTGAACTGATCCTCATTAGGACTCATTGTCTTCCCTGGGGAATGAATGGAGGGATGGGGTAGGGGGAAGCTGAGGGAGGACTAGGAGGTACTTTTAGGAGGAAATGGAAGGGGAGTGATGATATACATAGGAAAAAAATTAAATAAAAAAAGCAAAAAAAATGTCTGCTATTATCCAGCAAGAAAATTATTAGGGAATAATAAAAAGTGATAGTCATTGTTCTATAATCAAGTGTTCTAGAACACTCAGTGACTATACCTCAAGCTGTTCTATCAAAATGCTTCATCGATGAAGAGTAAACAATCTACTTATCTGACTCTTAAGGACAAATACTTAGAATGTACTTAGAGATTATGCCATCTTAGTAAAGTGGTAGTTTTAAGTTCTCTTTCAAGATCCTTTACTAGACCTTGGATAGTTAGCTAGGTTACCAGTACCAGATAGGATTTCGATTTCCTCTTGTGGAAAGAGTCTTAAATTAAGTTTGAGGCCTGTAATTTACCTCTAATTTATGTGTGTTTCATAGGCATTATAACTGGCTAGGCCTTTTGGCTGCTTCTCTTCTTTAGAAACTTGAAGGTGCTGTGAAAGCTGGAGCTTAGAGTTGAGTCTTTCAGTTCAGTTTAACCCTGGTGCATCTTGGTGTTGTGTATGTTTCAGCAAACATGAACTGACTTCTAACTCTTAGAGGCAAGCAAGGTCAATACCAACTAACTGTAATGTTGTAGAAGTCTTTTAAAAAACACTGACCAAAAGAAACCTTCTCATGTCCTCTATTAGGTTTTATTTTACATAGTCTATGGTTCTTAGCATTATCATCACAAATGAGAAATCATCAGTGGATGCCAAAATTAGATACTGTAAATTAGACAAGAGAAGGTCAAAAGGCCTTAACCCTCAACAAAGAACTGCAAGCAACTAATGAAAAGTGAGAGGGAAGGCAAAGTATTCTTAGGAAAGATTAAACCAATTGATTATTTAATATTAAATACTCACCCCTGAAAACCTACACATACAAGTAACATTATGCAGAATAAGCAGGTTGCATTAATGTATTTCTATAACAATAATTAGTGAAACAAGAGGTCATGCATCTGAAAGAGAACAAGGAGGAATATTAGAAGGTCTTAGTAGGAGGAATGAAATAATTTAAAATTTTCATATATTTTCAAAAACTTAAAGAAATGCGGTTGATAGTACTTTTCTGGAAAATCTCATACTTTTATAAATGAAAGAGAAATGTAATAAAACATTTTTTTGCAAAAAAGCAATGAATTTTTTATATTTTTATATGTCTTGGTTTTAAGTATAATTCATTGCATTTGCTAATTATAGCTGTGTTTTTCACTGAACTTAAATTCAGTTTATAGTAACACAAGTCTCAAGTGATCTAATACTCTTTCTTCATATCATAAGAGAAAGCCTGAGAGTTACTGCATTTATTTATAAAGAACTTTAGTATAGTCATAACTTTTTAAAAAAAAATGTTAGAGTGGTAATAATAAGTTTAAAATTGAGACAAGGCGAGAAAAGCTATATGAAAACTTGTTTGGCAGGATGTTGTAAAAATGAAGCAAGAAAAATATAGAACTGAATCTCAGTGTTTAAAAATTACCATTTAGCAAAATTACATCCGGATAAAAGTTATTTTTTTTTCCTTATAGCTGAAAAGAGAATTTAACTTAGGAAAATTTTATTTGAGCATAAGGATAAAAGAGGGAAAAATTCATGACAATATACTGCCTTATCATATTATAATTCCAGCCACACGTACTTTAAATTAGGAATATTGTCAAAAATATTTCCCCCATATATGGTAACCTCAAAAAGATATTCAAATTTTAAGTTTATAATCTCCCTATACTGTCCCTAGGGGGCACATTCTTTCTCCTGTCATATTTTGCTGAGCAATCAGTCCATGCACTAGAAATTCCTTCTTTATGTCCATATGCTCTGCACTCAAAATGAGATATTCTCAACCCATTACATGTATTTTCAGGTTAAGTCTTTAATGTCTTTTCTCTTTTATTTTTTTGAAATATTTTAAAATTTAATTTAGAAATTTCTGATCACCTGATCCTTCTGAAGTTCTCCTATGCTTTTATTTATTGTCTGGTATGTCACAAATAATTTATTCCTTGGAATGACCCAACCACTGTTTGATGCTTTTAATCTAAATTCAGATTATGCTTGAAGACATCTCATTAAAGTTTTTCCATGCACTTTCATTTCTTTGCTTAATTCTTTTTTATCCTGACTCTTCCTTTATTCTAAATTATGGATTTTTCATTTTTATCTAAATTTTTCTTAGTATACTTACTTTTTATGTATTTATTTGAAGTTTATATATGAAAGTTAATTACACACAGATCATGCTGCTATCTTCCTGTCATTCCAGTGTATTCCCAATTCTTCAAGTATGTAGTAACTATTCAAAATATCATTTTCCATAAATTTCAGTAGTATTTAGATAGTTTTATGTTAATCACTCTCAATTTCTCAAATAAGACAATTTTGAATTTCAAAAATTTCCTATGAACTACCTGACTCTTCCCACTTTCAATCCAGACCTGTCTAGTTCATCCATTTTGAACCTTAATCATTCTTTAGCACTTTGATCTTTAATCAATAAATGCTTTTACTCTGTCCCTGTTGGAAGCCATTTGATGACTCACTTCCTTGAAACAATTGAACACTGTCTTTGTTCTTTTGTTTTTTATGCTTATCTCAGTTGGATAAATAGAATATTATGTAAGTTCTTTCTGCCAAACACACTCATAGCATCCTGTGAGCTGGCAATGTATTAACCATTCTTGTATTCAAAAACCAAGCATATTTTGTACTTTCTAAAAATGTATTTGTGCAAAAGTGATTCAAAACAAAGTACAACTTTACAAACACCTGTGTGCACATATAAATAAATATTTCTAAGTATATAGATATTAGATTGAGTTAAAATGTAACATGAGTTGTGTTATAAAATTAAAAAGCCTATTTGTGCCAAAAATCTCTTAATGGCAAAAATAAATAATTTTCATAATTTCTTTTCTCTCCTTCTTTCAGAGCTTGTCCTATGCATGCTAAGATGGATGCCTGATAATGCCATCCACACTGTGATGGACTCCTAAGTCTAAAAAAGTTAGCAAGCACCTTGGATGGTTTCTCTATCAATTACATTAAAAATGATTTTTGTCTATTAGGTAATAATTAAATATGAAATAAAATACAATAATAAAATAAAGACTTAGAAATGGCTGCCATTATTGTAAAATTCTTACTGTTACCATCAAGGCAACATGAACTCCTCCTCTATTGAAACAGAGCCATATTTTATCCTTGATTAAAAAATTTAGTGGTATCTATTTTAGGAAATTTTAAGTTATAAACTGTAGTGTACACATTTAAATGATATAAAATTTTAGATACTCTTACTCTGTTACATGAAAACTTTGTCATATAACAAATTTATAATAATTAGTGATGTACATATTTCAAAAGATGCAAAGTGATTGTGCTTTTTAAAGTCTATGGTAAGGTCTTAGCCTGTCTGTAATGTAAGTACTTTATAAGTGGATACTTGAGGATTAGTAGTCCAAGACTACCACCTAGTATTAATGAGTTATATGCCAGTTTCCAGAGGAAAAGTAAAATAAGAATAAAGAACAAAGGGCTAAATGCAGTGTGTGTTATCTTTTTGTTGTTGAAATATATGTAACATGAAGAACTATATTAGGAGAGTTGCAAATTTGTGAGCCTATTTAGATAATTATTAATCAATGTCTCAAAAACTATAATTACTTCTTGTGTCCCATAACCCTGAGATATCTTAGCATTTGATTCTATCTGCTCTAGCATTCTTCAGAGTAAGAATGATGGGTGAGCTTAAGGTCTAGGTAATGATCAGAAATAAATTTTAACAACTGTCATAGCAGAAGAGATCTATGGCTCATAAACAAAGATAATATAAAGTATTGCCCCAAAATTATTTTTGTTTTGTTTTCATAAACTCAGGTGTGTATTTGCCATAGGCCAAAGGAAGATAGTAAACTTATCTACATAACACTATTTACTTTCTCTTCATTAAAAACTGTAGGAATCCTCATTATGACTTAACTGTAAAGTTTTTTAAAATCAGTTACTGACAAATCTGTGGTGGGAAAGTTTGTCTGTGTACAGTGAATATTATTCTGTAAATAAAGAAACTGTTTTGGCCTGTGGTGAACACTGTAGGAGTAGTCCGGAAATCAGAGACAGGTAGAGGAGGATAGAGTTAAGACATTCCTGATCCAGCCACCAAAGAAGAAACATATAATAGTAAGCTACTGGCCACAGGCCACATGGCCAGACAGATTAATGGAAATGCGTGAATTAAGATGAAAGAGCTATCTAGAAATGTGCCTGAGACATAGGTTAAACAGGATAAAATTAATATAATCACCTGAGTCATTTTGGGGGGAAAAGCTGCCACAGACAAGTCAGATGTCTGGCCCATATGGGGTCAGAAACCTTGTACAACAGATGGCACCCAACATGGGGCCCCCAACAACTGCATAAAGTCTGAGAAAGCTTAGAAAGCATTCTAAACCACAGAAACAAAACCAAAAGCAGCTTTCCAAACTGTTTAAAGTGAGCCATGGTACAGAAATGCTGCGGTGCTCAGACTTGAATTTAAAAATGGAAGGCCTGCTGCAGGCAGCTTAAGGCCAATTCCCAGAATTTTTACAGAAGCTGCATGTGATTGATTGAAAGTTTTTCTTTATAGTAGACAAAAGGAAAACAGAGTCAAAGACGTTTGTTTGATAGCAGCATTTTTGTGGGTCCACTCTGTCTGCTGGCAGTGAGTAGAGACACAATCCTAGAGGCAAGACAATATTTTTTAATTGTTAAAAATAAATTAATGAGCATTTTGATTTATGTGTAATTATGCCCTTTTTGAATATCTTAAAAGTTTTGTTCTCTTTTTAAAAAAAGTATATGATTCATTATATGTGCAATGGTACATTTTATCCTCAAGCAACAAAGATAATTTGCTCTAATTATCTAATTGATTGGTTTTACTGTGATTTTATTAATCATATTTATTAAGTTTAGTATAAGATTTATATTTTGAATAATATAACAATAAATTTACTAGATATAATATTATTTTTAATTTTACAAATATGGAACATTTTCAAAATAAATCTGTTTTGCACTCTTTTATACTTTATATACATATAGACTTTCTAAAAATCCATATTTTCATATTGCTAAAACCAACATGAAATATTTAAATATAAATAATTTGTTAACTCATAATTTAGTTAGAAAAATTAAACTGATTTCTTGCATGTTGAAAAAAATATTACAAATATATATGCACATTTAATTATATATACTATTTCTTATTATTGAAAAAATTCCTGATTGTGAGCTTAGCCTTCAATAGTTGAGCCATCTTTCTTGCCTGAGAAAAAAATTCTTAAGATGGTTTTATACTTATGAAAAACTCATGATGATCAAATAACATTTAGAAATAAATATTAAGTTTTCTTAAAAATCAAAGGCTTATGAAATATTTAAATGTGAAAAAAGAAGAAAACAAAATCTACTTTCATCATCATTATATCTAAAACCTTCATCATTTAAACTTGAGTGTAACAAAGACATAGGTACCCACACTAAATATGTTAATGATTTGTATGTACAGCACCCATACTTAAGAAAAAAATTAAAATTGATTTTATATTTATGTTTTTAAAATATTAAGATATTAAGCGATTCTTCTTTGTGGCTGCATGGGTCTACTTGATAGAATTAAAACCCAGACTTACATCAATTGTACAACCAATGTAATAACTTCCCATGTATACAATGATAGAAAGAGCATGCTCAAGAACACAGGAAACGTTTATCTTTCAAAGTATTCTGTCTTCTGATAGCAAGACAATTTCTGAATTCTACTGACTCTCTGGTAAGTAAATATATTATTTAATCATTTATTTTGTATTGTCTATGTTAAATTAAAATTAATTCACTAAAATTATATAATCTATGTGGAATTAATGTGCTTGTTAATCTTAAGAAAATACACACGCTTTCACCATATAAAGTTTTGCACCAGTTTACTAGGATTGAGTTTACTAGGATTCTATAATATGTACTGAAGTTTGTGTAGAAAACTAATGTCTTTTATGAAAACATAACACAGTAGCAATCAATCATGGTTTTAAGCACATGATACTTAAATAAACTTTTTAAATGTATTGCCAGCATGTAGAAGAGGAAGTGGACACAAAGTAAGAAGAAGTTTGGTGGAATTGGTATCTGCTGGGAAAGGGAAAAACTTTATCTCCAATTATACTGTCACTGGGTATAACAATCATGGTCTAGAGAAGGCCCCAAGCACAGCAAGATTTCACCAACACAAAACATACTTACTGTTTTTCATGCACTTTTTGTTTAGATTGGTTTTTGTTTGTCAAGCTGGTTTTGTTTTGTATTAGTGAGGTTGTTTGGATTTTTTTCCTTTGATTTTACTTTTGTGAGAGAAAAATAAACATAAAATTGCTGTGTAAGGAGTTGCTGAGAATGTGGGGAAGAATTGGAGAAGGGAAAAAGATATGATTAAAATACATTGTATGTAGACATTTTAAATAAAAATAAACCAAGTATAAGGCATTATTTGAACAAAGCTTCCTGCTAAGTGGCACAGGAGGAAAAAGGAATGAATAAAAGCTTAAACTCTATTACTTATGGCAGATAAGTCAAGCAGAAGTGAAAGTATACTTGTGACTAAATCACAGTGAGCAGTTGGTGGGGCCTCTGGCAGTGGGACTAGAATTTATTCCTAGTACATAAACTGACTTTTGGAGCCCATTCACTATGGAGAGAAACCTTGCTCACCCTTAAGAAGGGGAGGGGAGGATTGGTCCTGCCTCAACCTAATATGGCTGACTTTGTTGACTTCCCATGAGAGGCTTTATACTATTTGAGAAGTGGATGGGGTGGGAGGAGGGAGCTGGACAAGAAGTGTTAGGAGCGGAGGGAAGGGAAACTGTGGTTGGTATGTTAAAAAATTTAAAAAAAAATAAAATTTTTAAATTAAAAATAAGGAAAAAAATGACCATATAAGGCAATATAAGACAAGTCTTCAAAAAATATCATCGAATTCATTTTCTTTTGACCTTCTAGTAATGAACAGGAGGCCTAGTAGTTAAGTTTGGTTAGTATAGCCAATGGGATGCTATTGGAGACATTGTTTTTTTTCCTTTGGGACAGGTGCCTGTTGAAGGTAGCTTCCTGTTTACAGGTGGGAGCAAGTGTCCACTTCCTCCAGCTTCCCAGACTGGCTTGAACGTGTGCAAGCCCTGTTTCTGCTGCCATAGTCTCTATGACAACATATCCCCATCATATCCTTGCTGTCATCTTTTTCCCAGTTGCTCTCAAAATCTGTCTGCCTCATCTTTGCAGGGTTCATTGAGCTGAGAGTCAAAGGCTTTAATAAAGACATGCTATTTAGGGCTGAGTGCTCCAAACATCTTATGTGTTTTAATGTTTATCTTCCCTCATGCCTATCCCTATTTACTTTTCCTGGTGATAATGATGGGGCATAAATTTTTCTCCAAGTATGTTCAATGTCATCAGCCTCTATTGATTCCCAAACTGAGAACAAGCCCCATCCTTATGTGCTTCTGTGAGCCTACCTACTGATCCATCTTTCTTCCCAAGAGCACAAGGAACAATTGTGGCAGCCACTGACACCAGAATTAAGGTACTCTTCATGACATTTTCATAAACACACACACAAACACAGGTACACACACACACACACACACACACACACACACACACACGTACACATGCATGTACTTTTTTTCTTTATCCTTAAAATAAGATCATGGTTTTTTGGAAACCCTCTTTATACAAACTCCCCTCAAAAGAGATTCTGTTCTGCACTTAAACTCATCACCATTCTAAAACCACAGTCGTGAAATGCTTGCCACAAACCTACTTTTCCTATTAGTTTTGACAATGAAGGTAGACAAGGAAAAAGGAATGTAATATGTGATATGTATGCTTTATCTTCCTAAACTCTCTTTCCTCGAAGCATCTATTAGGGTTTTGTGTGCTTGACTTGTATGTATTTCCTTTCATTTTTCTCCTGATGTCTTCATCTGTCCCTTTCAACCCCACCTTACATCCTTTATTCTTTTAACTTGTATAATAAAAGTAGACCTCAAAAGTTTTTCAATAAAGCTTTAAAAATGTTATGCAACAAGATCCCAGGAACTCATAGTTCCAGTTTTCAATTTAACAAAATAAACCCTGATTAACAGGAAAGAAGGAAAGTTAAATGTACAATGCAAAATAATTCAGCATCTAATTGAACAATGAATATATCACCTGTAATTGAGATTTTATGGTTGGGGAATAAAGTTGATATGTTCATCTTCATATTTAAGTTTGGGAAATAAAGAAAAAATAAAGGGTACTTTTATATTACATGTACATGAATCATAGCAAAAGCTCACATACAAATATTATGTAGGTAGTTGAGGAATCCCCTATTACATTCTGTTATTTGAAAATAATGAAAAGCCACTGATTGGAGCTCTGAGTAATCAAAACTGAATAGTCAAATAGGAGCCTTTCAGTAACTGAACTAACTAATGCCAGAAGCTATGATTCTCACCATATCCTGTTATCAGAACTAGGTATAATTATCAGTTATATCTAAATAGATTTTGAAATTATCACTGTTTAGCATTTTCAGTATCTCTACTGACAAAACCTCACTGAAGTGATGGGTAATCTGAGATACTTTCTTTCCCAATCTTCTGCCAATGTGTTTTCTGGACACAAACATTCGCCTCACTCTGCCCATATTAGTTACACTCAACAGTAAATAGCTCATCAATGAATGATAAGTGCATTAGGAATCTGTAGGAGGCCCCAGTTTAGGAATCATAGGGAGGCCACATTATTGCCTAATTCAACTTATACATGTAATCTGTGATTCAGTGCCAGACTGAAGAGTTCTTTTAACAGGAGTTCTCTCTGTGTTTATTTTAGATGTTTTTATATACTTAGTTCTCTTGAGCTGTTCATTACTGAACAACCATCTCAGAATGTATTCACAATGCCAACTTCTGCATAGATAAATTAAAACCATGTTCTGTGAGTAGTTCCACACTATTAAAATTATATTTGGAGTAATTCCTTTGTATCTGTGTATTGCTATATGAAGAGTTGACTTTAAAATGTTAAGCACTAAAGCTGTGCATTAATCAGAACCCAATCTCAAACATTTGTTTACAAACCATCATTTATGTAAAAATATAAGAACAAAATAGAAAAACTATACAATTTCAAGATTTCTCAGGTTTATAATTCTAAAATAGTTTCTATCTCTCCCTTTATAAAGAAAGGTCACTGTCACCTGAATTAAACTTTTATTGCTTAAATTAAGTAGGTTATGCCATATTTATTTTTGTAGATAAGCAAGACAACATCCTGTTTGAGCACAGTTTTGAAGTTTGTTGCTAAGAAAATGGATTTTGGTTGATTCTTCATATTTTTATATCATATATACATACATCCAATTTAATATTATGATCACTTATAATATAATGACTGTGACAGTCTAATACATACATTACATTAACTATGGTCATAAATAAATACTAATACTAAATTTGATTAAGCTTATTCAAATTTGAATAAACCATATTTATCAATAATTGTGAGAATATAATACATAGAGTGCAGAGGTTTTGGTGTTCACTAGGTCTTTAAATTAAATAAGGGCTAATTAAAAAGTGATACAAGTGATTGTTTTTAATTTTGGCTTCTAAGTAATATTAACATAAGAGGCTTTTTAAAAATCCATCATTACTAACCTTGAAATACAGCAGCAAAAATAAAAAGGTATTTCCCTACATCTATATAGAAGCTTGACATTCAGCAGCTATTATTGTTACAAATATTAATTGATCAGTGTAACAAAGACATGCATGTCCTTTTCTCCTTAGCCTTGTGTATTCATAAGGAATAACCAAAGATCCAAACACAAGCAGAATATTCTATAATATTAAGTTAAAAGCAATTTTGATTTGTCTTTATACTAGAATAACTCAAATGTTTAATTGCAATTCCAAGTAAAACTTTCCCAATGTTATTTTTGTTTTTTTGGTTTGTTTTTCTCACCTGCGACTAGGAGAAAAGAAGTTCTTTTGATGTCTTCCTTTAGCATTGCAGCAAATCTGAAAGCCACTGTCATCTAAGGTTGTATGGCTCAAACAGCCAATGTAGTTTCCAAAGTATTCCCTCCACTGGGCACACACAAACTATGTCTTTTAATCTAATCTTCAGCCTCCTTCTCAAAGGCCTGCCTCTGTTCATCATTGTCCTAAACTCAGACCCTGCTCTAAGTTCTTTTCTTTTTCTCAAGGTATTCTTGTGAGCAGCTTGCACAGCTGATCTGATGTATTTTTCGAATGCACAGCTATCCAGCTAGGCCACACTGTTTGTGTCTGTGTTTCAATCATGTCTTAAAAGCATTTCTTTGCCTATAACTGTTTGCAATTACTACTCCTGGCCATACATCTGTATGTTCTAGTAGGAGAACATATTCTTTCATTTTATTAATAGAATTGCAATTAGAATTAATATTAGACTCCTACTCAGTTAAAATCCCATAAGCAGTTTAATGGTAAAATCATAATTGAATCCCATTTTAAGTTAAGGAATTAAAATTTTTCTTTGCTAAATCACTCAGAGTTGGTAATTGAAAAATAAAGCCTACAATGCCATTAGAAAGACATGAAAATAACAAAAGATCCCACATGTATGAACTAACATAATTGAGGTCAGTGAAAACTAGACCCATTGAAAAAGAAGAGAGAGTGACTGGAAGGAGCATGGTGGGGGAAAGAGAGTTTGAACAAGGGGATACATGGATAAAAAATAAGACTTTATTCAAACTAAAAAACTAAAAACAGCAAAAGGTTAAAAAAAAGAAAAACACAAACAAAAGTAACAGCAGCAAAAAACAAAAACAAAAACAAACCTTACATTTTAAAGTCAAATTTTAATTAGATCTCTTGTTACACATAAAAGCTCTCAGTCTCTCTCTAGATTTGGCATTTGCAGAATGACCCTCAAGCAGTTAGCTCATCTGTATAAATGTTCCAATGCTACTGTTAGTGATTTCTTCCTGACTTTTCTTGATTTCTCTATCTATAGTTCAACTTGTCTCATAATAGGAAAAATAGAATATAGAATTAAGGCATCTGGTGAATATATCCATTCCATTTGTGTGGGGAAGGAGCAAGTGACAGTTCTATGTTCGGTATTTCCAAGACCTGTACCCTCTTTGTCCATTGCAGTTTTTCTGATTTAAATAATGTAGAGAGATTCCCTTTCCTTCACATCTCTGCTGGCATTTGTTATCCTTGTCTTTTTCTTTAAAAGCTTTATAGTGTTTCTAACATTGTATGTAGTATTTATTTGATTATCATACTGAGTCATAGTATTGGACATATTTTCACATATCTAATATCTATTTGTATGTCCTGTGGTGGAAATGTTTTCTGTATGTTGTAAATAAAAGATTGGTTTGGCTTATGTAGAGCACTGTAGAAGTGGGTGAAGAATCAGAGAATAGGCAGGTAAGAGAAGGGTGGAGTTAGTCAGTCTCCATCCGACTCCCCAAGAAGACAGACATATAAAAAAATATAGGTGAGCCATGGGCTGGGCCACGTGGTAAATAGATTAATAAAAATGGGTTAAATTAAGATAAAAGAGCTAGTTCATAATGTGTTTAAGACATGGACCAAACAATATAAAGTATATAAGTGTTTGATTTATTTTGGGGGGTGACAAAAGCCACCGCGGATCAGGTGCCAAACCTCCGGGCCCAAAACATGCTCGGAAAACTTTCTACAACAATGTCCTGTATCAATGAAGCCTAATATTTATTATTATTTTTTATTATTATTATTTTTTACATTTTTAGTAAAATTGTTTAATGTTTTTCTACAACCACAAAATGAAACCATCCTCAGTTTTTATGAACAGATAAGTGGGTAAGCAAATGTTCTATAGTATTAATATGTAATACAGATGTTATTTAGTATGAATAGGTAAAGCAGCTCATATAGTATGTGTGCATGGTAGATAATTTTAGGCTTTAAAATAAAATACTTGTGTTGTGGGGGGATGTTGACATGAGTGAACCTGGAGAAATTTGTATTTGTGGAAGAGTACAAGACAAAGAATGACAAATCTCACAGCTCACTCACACATAGAATACGACTACGATGATCTCATAAGAGAATATAATGACAGTAATGCCTGCTAGAGGTGTCTATAGGTACTGAGGGTGTATGTAGTATTGGATATTCACCAATAGGTATAGCATTACACCCATATACAAATAAAGTTATGTACGTGTGTGTGTGTGTGTGTGTGTGTGTGTGTGTGTGTGTGTGTGTGTGTAGAGGATTAGATGAACATAGAGACCCAAAAAAAACAAACAGATAAGGAATTAGTTTTGTGTTAGGATTGGAGGAAGAAGACTTTCGAAAGCAAAGAGAGATCAGGATGATTAGTAATGACAGTAAAGTTCCTTTTGGATGTGTTGAAATAATCCAAAGTGATTATGACAATATTGCATATCTCTGTGAGCATAGTGAGAATTACTGGATGATATATTTTTCATATTTCCAAATTTAATTAAAATGTAATTACATAATTTCCTCCCTCCTCTGAATAATATATTTTAAATGGAGGAGTTGTGTGACTCATGGATTAAATCTCAATGAAGCTGTTTGTAATTAAATAAAACATACTGGAGGCTTTTCTTTTATTGGGATATATGTAGTGAAGTCAAATGCCCATAAATGTCCTATGAATTATATGAGATAAATGTACCATGCAATTTCAATTCTACAAGTGATATTCCATGAAGAAAACTATAGCCAGTGGCTCATTGCCCTCTTCTGTGAATATAGTTTAATGGGAATACAAAAGTATCCAACATTTCATTTCACATATTATTTGTGTCTTCCTCCAACTGTAATAGTTGGGTTATGTAGTAACCATATAAGCCATAAACTAAAAAATCCTAAATATTTTCTATGTGATCCTTTAATTAACAAAGCCATGTCAGTTCCAAAGTCTTAGAGTGCCACTCATTAGTTTTTCTGTTCTGTCTGATTGTCAAGGTCATGTCAGTCCAAATATATGTATTGGAGAGGTCTTAAACTCACCACCAGCATACAGTGTTCTTTCTCATGTTACTTGACTAATAGCTTTTGTGAGTTTTAAGCTGCAATACTCAGTCTTTAAATGACCACTGAAAGTTGAATTAAGCAATACATCAAAAGCTCTGTGTTTTCTGTACACCTGAGATAATTAATGTTAATGATCAACTTAACAGGATCTAGAATCATCTATATGATGAGGCTCCTGGAAGCTTGTGGGGGACCATCTAGATTACCTGTCTGAATTGGGAAGATCCACCTAAACTATGTATCTATGTCCTGGAATCCTGGCCTGAATACTTGGACTAAGTAAGTGGAATAACATTTGTCTCTCTGTGCTTCCTGAAAGCTAATACAAAGCGACTCAAGCTCTTGCTGCTATGGCTTCACCATAAACACAATTTACACCCTAGGACTGTTAGCCAAGATAAGCTCTTCCTGAAGGAGATTTCTTTTTCAGATATTTTATAACAATAACACAACTATCTAATATACTACTCTACATATAATCCTCCACATTGTTGCCAACTGGGGATTTGAAAAGTAAACTTGATCATTGATGTTTTACCATTACTTTAAATCTGTGAGTAGCATCATTATCCTTTGAGGTAAAATCAGACTACATTCACAAGGATTGAAATGATCTTTATGAGCTATATCTAATCCTGAGCACTTAAACTAACTTATCATACTATATTTCTTGAATGAGGGATTTCAAGTATTTTGTTCATATTCTCAACCTTTCTCTGCTTAAAGAATCACTCTTTCAAGGCATCAACTAAGATTCTCAGCTACAGAAACACTATTCACATACCCTAAGGTAGGCTAACCTTGTCTCAGAACCTTTCTTTGTGTACACCATAGCATCAAGTCTTCCACTGGTATTACCTACTCATTCTCATCCACAATCTCTGTAAAAGAAAGCATTTGGAAGAAAAGCATTGATTTTATTTTAAATGTATAGTTTTTAAGTGATTAACAATATTTGCCAAAAAACAAAAACAACAAAACTAAAGAATCTCATAAAGTCTGCAAAGCATCAGTAAAATATTTTTTCTTTATTTATTAAGTTACTATTTTGTGATGCCAAAAATTGAATTCAGGGCTTTTGCCAACTTACTACAAACCCCATTCAAAGTTATTGCTAGCTGTCTAGAAAGCTTTTCTTATTTCTTCTTCTAAATTCTGAAGTTTTGATAGTTTACAAGATTTCAAAAATTATTAAATAGAAAAAAATGATCAGCTTAAAATAAAATTTTTAATTCATGATTATTACCACTCAATAACTGGCTGCCAGAGACAAATCTGTGAAAAACTATCAACTTAGAATTCAATTACCTCTTAAAAATAAATCTCAACATTCCAAAAAAATGTTTTGCATGAAAATCTTATTAATATGTCTAGAAAATAATAGTTTTTTATCTTAGAATCTATAATTACAGTTTATGTACTCAGAATATTTATTATAAATGAGGTTATTACAGATGAGAAAACATACATGCACAGGGATATTAAAGCATCTATTTCAAGGCCAAAACATAAGTAAAATCTTAAATACCTAAATTATCACCTTCTTTCCAAGGCAAGTGCCTAAAATCTGATTTCAGTTATGTGTTCTCTCCAAATGTCCAACAGTAAGAAAAGAAGCATTTTTTAAAATAAAAATACATTAAAGATTTCCTTGGAAGTCCTTTATTGTTGCAAATTCTCTGCCAAAAAAAAAAAATGTATACAACACAGCAGAAAACTCACATTTTCCCCCTTAAGTAGTCATACTTTAAACAGACTGTTAACAATAAAACGTGCTAACTCTTACTGCCTAACAGATTGCAACAAAAGACTGCTTCCAAAAATAGATTCCATTTCTGTCTGATCCTTATCTTTCACCAAGTATGGGAAATTTTGTCTCCTAACTATCTAATATTTTAATGCATTAACTTATAATTCTAGTGTTTTTTTCCATACAATGTCTAGTCCTCAAACGTTTATTATCTTAGAAAAAAAAGAAAAAAAAAAAAACCTCATAATTGCAAACTGTAAGTTGCATTGCGGCATGATGTAGTATTTATTTCTCTTCAAGAACAAACAGAATTGGTTGTCCTTTATGTTTTAGACATTATGTAATCTCATACTCAGTATCTGAGACAGATGAAAATTGAGACTGGAAAAAGAATCTTTCCTGAAAACTTAAAAGGGATTTTAGTCTGTATCCGCTTTGCTCCTCCATCTTGGGGGAAATAGACGGAATGCTATCTTTGTGATAACAACCTTCTCCAGAAAAGTAGATAAAAAGCATTTCTAAACATTCTGCTGGATTACTCTACAGACATTTTCAACTATGACAAGTTCACTGCCCAGTTGTTAGAAATCCTAACTTGTCAAAGGAAACACACACACTCACAGAGCCTGGGGTGCTGTGCTGTAACCTTAAATCTCTGGCACACAGTGTCTCCTTTTAAAAAAAACAGATCTGTGACCTGGCAAGCACAGGATACCTCTGAATGTCTCTGTATGCTTTTGCAATGTGTTTGCTCCTGATTGTGATAGACAGAAAGTGAAACTGACTCTAATTCTGATCTTTGTAACAGTGACTTTAACAAGATTAAGATTGTAGGAAATTCTTCTCTCCTGTCACTCACTCACAGAAATGCAAATACCAGCACTCAGCAGGAGATGCAACCTTGAGATGCAACCAAGAGGCCTAACAGCAAGACACCACACAGACATAGAAAAGTCCCCAGGAAAGAACAGAAATCACTTGTGGTAGAGACAGAAAAGTGGTGACAATATGCAGAATATGTATTTTTGATAAATTATTGACAAACAACCATGAAGAAAACACTCCATGTTTAAATGACAAATTATGATTAACATAAAAATTAATATGTATGCTAAGTGTAAAGTAAACTAGGGCCCTGAGAATTGTAATAGTGCTGAATAAAATGAAAACATAAAGGTTTATTTAGGAAGTAATCTGTAATTACAAAAGTGACTGAGATATTTGGCTAGAGTTAAAGTAGTTTTCAACCATTTGGGTCATTCTTCAGCTTTTAGTCAAATATTTGAAGACATTTGACAATTTCAAATCTAAACATGCATAAGGTGGGATGGAGGACATTCAAGTGTTCCTTCATAAGTAGATTATCTCAGACGCACAGTTCAGAGGCTGTAGGAATATTAATGCACTAAAGTTATAGACTGCCTCTTTCCTCAATACAGCTCTGAGAATCAACAACACCTGTTCATAGAGGAGGCTGTCGGCAGAGATAAGAAAAGAGGCATTCACTCCTTAAGAGACCTTTTCTGAGTGAAGAAGAGAAGCTCATCATCCTAAACTGCAGGCCTGTTTTTTTATCATCCTAAAATGAAGCTGTAGAAAAGTTAAATATGAGTATTTGTTGTGCTGTTATACCAAGAAACAGAGAGACAAAGATGTGGTGATATATTATTTATTTAAGGAAACCAGTCTGGAATATCAGAGAACAGATCCACCCACAGTCATGGGACAAGGGTCAGAAAGTGGTAACTCATGCCTTTAATCCCAGCACAGGAAAGACTAGAAGTGGGGACTACACCTTTAATCCCATAACTCCAGAGAAACTGAGATCTTTCTGTGTTTAGTAAATTCAAGGTCTAACTACTAAATAGTAGTAGTTCACATCTTTAATCTTAACTAGGTTTTATTAAATATATAATTTATCACCACTTAAAGATAGAAAGATGAGACAGAGACAGAGAAGACAATTAGGATATATAAGATACCAGATACTAAGTAATGCTATATGTTATATCAATACTAAGCTATGAAATATAAGATAAAACTATGTTATTCTAAAATAATAAAAGTATAGGGCTATAGAAGACAGGTTAATAAAAACTAGAAAACATAGCAGCTGAAATAGACTAATATAATAACTACTGGAATATAGCAAGAAGAACAAGGTGGGAGAGACTTAAACAGCTGGGTAAAAATCACAGGAATCCTATGATCAATTTCAAGAGTGACTTTTCAATCATCAAATCTGTTAATTAAGTTTTCAGATACCAAGTACTAAATTATATAAGCCAATATGCAGACAGTAACAAGAGTTGGTACAATATCACTGGAAAAAAGCAAAACTGTGCACTGGCTGGGAAGTATAACACAGGCAAGTTAAATCAATACTTTGTAGACTCAAATAATTTTTATAAAACAATTAGTTTTATATATTAACCTATAGAGCAGGTAAGTAGGTATGAAGAGTTATAACTATGGTATGTATATGGAGATATATATATATATACACACACATACATGTGAAGCTACACATATAAATGTACGTATATATACAAACATAAATGTTTCAAAACACATTGGAAGAAAGCAGGAGAAGTCAGAAGACAAGCAAAAGGAAATTTGTTTGAGCAGAATGACGTGAAAAACTGTGAGCCGAGATTATATTCAATTGTGACAGAAGGTTTGAAAGATTTTAAATTGGAAACTGTTCTTTTGCATTTATTTGTATGTAAAAATATGTATGAAACCATGTAAAAATAGCATTGAAAATCTATAATAAGATGGCATTTCACTTTTAAGGTTGTATATTGGAAATCTCTGAATTACTGAACATATTTATAAGTAATGAAAGTGACTTCTCTGCTGTTTTAAAATAGAAAAACTAGAAGAAGCAACTAATAAAACTGTACTAAAGTACAGTCAGACCTTATAAAATATTCCAACCATGATAAATACTAAGATTCAAATTTTCTGGCAATTATTCAGAAATGCATTACAAAAAAATCCTACATATAATAGCATTTTACAATAGATTGATCCACAAATCTCTTCAAAATTTAAAAATTTTTGATTTACCTCCCAGAATGAAAACTCAGAGTCAACATAGATACAAACACATCTTAAAATCATGTTTATTTACCATATGAGAATCCACACTCATTATTCCTAGACTCCTTGTTTCCAAACTTGTCTAATTTTTAAGTTTATTAGTAGACCAAAAGTCAGTCCTCACAGTGATTTTATGTTCATTTTTTGGTCATGTGAAGTGTGCTAAAACCAAATTGCCAATTGCATACCATCCTTGCCCTTGTCAAATACAGCAGTAACCTGTCATCCTGTGTGGCACCTGCACCACAAACAAGTATGCTCTATTTTTCTCATGCTTGATATATTACACAGATTATGTGACTCTTTAAAGTATCTCCCCAGGAATCATGTTGAAATCCTATACACACTCAAGAGTCAAAAGCTGCAATATGCCTCAGAAAGTAATTAAGCATATCGGGCAAGTATAAATTTTCATGTTGTTGGAAATAAGTTCACTGTTACTAAGTCACCAAGAGATAGCAAATATTGTATCTTAAATAGACAAACGCATAAGTCAAGATTAAATATTGATTGGTTCACAAAGAAAATGTTGTCACTTTTGGTATACAGGAAACCAGCTTTGTGCCATACAATATTGAATTCAGTGGTCCAGAAACTTCTTTGAACATAGCAAAAATTGATTGTACTCCACCATATAAAGCAAAAGATGCTCAATATTTAAAACTATGTAAAGTTGTTCACAATTAAGAAGGAACTATTTGAGTTAAAATTAGCTTCACAAATAGCATGGTTTTCTTATAGTGAGTACTCCCTGAGAAATGCTGATAATGCTGTCATGCTTAGGAAGTGTTCTAGCTCTGAGAAGGAAAACATCCCTTCTTTTTCCTGATACACTTAGAACTCTCAACTTCTTATGTTCACAATATTAAGTAAAAATAGCTGGGGAAATAACTGGAGACAGTATGTCTTTGTGTGTGTTCACTACTGTGTAGTGAAATACATAACTAGCAGTGAACCAGGTGGCTACTTATCAGTGCCAAGCTGAGAACAGCAAATCTGAGCCCCTGGCTGCATGCCCCCTATCACAGAGGAAAGCATGCCCTGCTCTGTGTCTGTTCCTGAAAACCTCTAAGCCAAACTTTGCACATGGCTGTTACCCAACCTGAGACCTGCAAAGGGTTGCTAAATGATTGTTAGCACTAATCCCAGTAGTCAACATTGCTGTAAATGTTTACAGTGCTGCAAGCAAGTCGAATCCACACTGTTGCTCAATTATAAACAACACCAACATTTCACACTGCATTTTGTTTGATACTTATAAAGATATAAGATACATTCGTCTGAAAACTTTCACTTATCACTAAATGTTCACTGTCCAGTTCTGTATGTCAGGCATTAAAATGAAAACCTGAAGGGCTTAAAATTGGATGGGAATTCCTGGGCTCAAGATACATACTTACAGTTCCAGAAATGATATAAATTTTTGTTGTGGTTGTTGTTGTTTTTTGTAGTAAACTTGAAGTAGAATTTTAACATACATATGCAAAGCAATCTTTAAATTCACAAGGACACAAAATGGGAAGATGACTCTCAGAAAATTATTCTAAGAAACTAATTATCACAAGTCATCTCCATTTAGTCATTTGAGCCTCACTGAGTAGAAGAAAGAAAAGCTCTCTCAGATACAGCAGAAATGAGCATTCATGAAGAAAAACACAAAAACATGACTTGGTTAGATTTCAGTTTTGTTGTGAATTCTACATGTCAACTTTTCATATCATGAACAAAGAAGACAGGGCCCACTTACAAAAGCACCAAGCCCAACAAATCAAGTAAGATGTTCGCTTTCAATTTTACATGGGAAAAAATTAATTCCACTGTCAAATAATATGAAGTTCATCAGAATGACAACCACGGAAATGAGTTTTCGAATAGACTTTTCTTAATTGTCAACAGCAGTTTTCTCATGCTGGGAGGGCCACTTTCCCCAGCCATTGCTCAGATGCAAGAACTATCAATATCTAATAAAAATAGACCAAGGACCACTCATTTATTTATTATCATAGAGAGGCATAGTGGTGGGGTGTTTTTCCCACATTGATGTTGATATGGAATTGCTAAAATATTTCATGTTGTTATAAAAGTTATTCTGACAGAAATCATAGACTACAATACTGGCATATATGCAAATTATATATAATATATATATTTTTTATAATTTACAGATGACTCCTAAAATGATATACAACAATGATAATATCTAAAGCACATATATGAATAGAGAAACATCCTTATATGCTTAAAATCATTTTACCTCATCTTTTTCTGTTCCAGACAATAATCATTGTTTTCTCTAATATTCACAAGGAACAGAAAAGAGTTTATACAGAGCATATTTTAAAAAAAGAAAAAGATTATGATCAAATATATTTTATGAAAAAAGTTTATAATAAATAAAATTAAATTTATTTAAAAATACTCCACATTTTAAATACATTCTACAAAGAACAGACAATAACTTGCAATCAAGTAACACATAAAGTCTAAGGAAAATCAGGCAAAAGATATAATGTACACCATTTCTTTACTATAGAAATTCAAGATTCTCAACATCATTTAAATTTCAAGATAAGAAAGAAAATGACACCCTTTAATTGTGAACATGGGCACATCAATCTGAATTTCCTTACAAGATGTCAAAATCTATCCCAGGAGACAGTAAAGCAATTTGAAGTTTTATTGAGCAAACACACTGCATATAGCATCTTCTAAATACTGTGAAGATAAAGGGAATTTGTAAATATCGTGTCTTTGATTTCAGGGCTGAATTCTACTGCATAGTTATGAGGCAGTGTCATGCTGTGTTCCAAAGATGTTTATGAAAACTGCTCTCATTGTCTGTGGGAGGTGCCAGGGTTGAAACACAGTTAATACTGTTTCCAATATTTTTTAAAATGGGTAGCTTCTAAATATTTCCTTGAACTTAATAGTTGTCTCTTTTCTTTCCCTCTCAATGTTTTATTTTTTGCTTGCTTGTTTGTTTGTTTTGTGAGGAAGCTTTCATTATTATACCTTTCTTCAAATTTATTGAGTGAGTCTGATCCAAAGGATTTTGCTAAAGTATTTTTTATGTTGCCGATTTGTCTGTCCTCCCAATTAATAAATTATAATATTAGACAAATAGGCCATACTCTACAATTACCAGATCAAAGGAAATGAAAGTCTGTGTATAAGATAATCAACCAAGTATGTAGAAATGTGAATAAACCACAGATGTATCATTTTAATTAATCATGGAAAATACACAGCACTAATTTATCAATAAAGAAACTGAATTTAAAGAAAAAAATCTTAAGGATATGTAAATAACTAGATGAAAATATGTGAAATATCCTTAAATATTATCAAAAGATACTGTTTTTATAATTCATTAAAAGAAACTCGAGTGGTTGGTAATTCAGTATAAATAATTATGGAAAATCAGCACAGTATTTGTGGGTCTCACTATTTACCTTTATAACCTACAGTTGTGTATTAGTGAACCAATTTAACTCAACATCTGAAATAAATTGTTTACCACTCTTCTAAAAAAATTAATTCTCCTTTATACATTGTATGCAAAGATGCTTTACTCTTTACAAAACATAGAAAACTATTTTTAATCATAAATTCCATGTGACACATATGTTGTCTAAAAACCTGTCCTCATGAAGTAAGTCATATCAAGGAGCAGAACAGAAATATGAACGAATCAGACTTTGCTTGCTTTGAAAGGTCTTATGCCATCATCCTCCCACATTATAATAATGAACTGAGACAATAGTCTGAAGTCTCTTTTGTCATGCCATTTTACTAAGTTACACAATTCTCCTCAGAGACAATAGACACTGAAAGAAATGATCCCTGTGTCAGTGTAAGGATAAATAAGAAATCTCAAAAATATCACCAGAAAATAAATCAAAATTAGAAACCAGGCATTTGTTCTCAGTTTTAAATTACTGCTCTTCTAGACCTGATTTAAATAATCTAAGACAGTGGCTACTGTAGAAGTAAACTTGCATACATATTTAAAAAGAATGTATGTAATAAGAAGCTAGAGAAGAAATTAAAATACTGGGAAGCCTATGAATATTGTTAAGCCTTTTCATAGGACATGTGTCATTCTTTCTCAAAGGCAATGAGGTTTGGAAAGATTGAACAAACTTCTCTAAATGTAAATATATCAGTGATTCCATCTCAATTATACTAACACATAGATTTTCTGTAATCACTGTATTATAGCTATGATTATCTTACATAAATCTCAATTTTTCAAATAATCCATTAACTCATACATTTCAAAAGTAGACTAAGATCAGAAATTTAAACTTGTCAAGAGTTATATGACATATACTTGATGAAATGAGATAAAATAGACTATGCTTTCCCTCTATTTCTCTAAGTGTACCAACTTAACAAATACCTCTGCAATTCTTTGTGAAAATCAAATTCGAAACATCATTAGTATGAAAATATGCCAAGTAATTCACCCTCATATAGCATGTGACTAACCCATGCACCACACTACCTTAACAATTGGAAATTGTTAACTCTCCTCATTGTATAGATTTTATTTTATGTATATGTGTACATAAATGTGCATGTTCATGAATGTTTTTAGTGAACCTACATATGTGCATATATAGTCAGAGACATGAGGCACCTTCCTCATTAGTGGTTTCAGCATTGTGTTTGCTCAGATCTGTCATTTTCCTGGAGGTTATTAAACTGGCTATACAGGCTAGTCATCAGGCACTAAGGACCTGCCTATCTACACTTACCTAGTGCTGGGAGCGTAAATACACAAGCATTATCACACTGGTCTTTCTGCATGTATTTCAGGACCAAACTCAGATCCTCATTCTTTTGAATTAGGCATTGAAATAAGTGAGCCACCTCCTCATCTCAAGATAAATGTTATCTTGATAGGAAGAAGTGACTATTTGCAGAACACAGACTGACCCCTATGTATTCTAAACTGACAAAAATAGATTTTTATATACCCCCAAATAACAAATTTTGTCTTAACACAATTTATTAAATACTCATTTATGCACTTGCTATTTTAGTAACATTAAGAGATAAAATACAAATTCTGTGTTCTCAACTGTGTCCCACAAAGGAGAAAACATTGACATCAATGATAAATAAATTCTAAATTTTAAATATCCTGCTTTTAGAAGGGTACGGAAATCTTGAATCAAATTAAGTCCTTAAATGTGTCTCCTAATGAATAATCACATATGAATCATGCAGATCTCAATCATTTGTAAATATTGAGGCTTTTTACGAATGTAGTCATGAATGTATTTGTTAAAATGTCAGTTAAAGCCACAACTAATTAAATGACTATCAAAACACATACAATATTGACACTAGAAATAAGGGAACTTCAAATCTCATGAAAACATATTTATTAGGATGTTTTTATACTGATTTTGGCAAGCACTCATCAAACTTAGAGAGTAAGAAGTGGAAAGGGAATGTCTGTGCCAAATTTCTTCAAAAACGTTACACACACTAATACAGTGTACATGACAAGCCTGTAGTGTTGAAAGGAAGCCATTTGAATTATCTGAGCACAGAAAGGCATCTGGAAAATTACCTAACTACTGAAACATCCTATTCCCATTTCTGGAATCTCCTAAGCTGAAAGGATGTTCAGCAGGTCCAGGGTTTACAGCGATTCTCAAGCTTTTGAAAAATTTCAAAGAATGGGCACAATTTGGTGGGTGTATCATTAATGGAATTAATGAAATACAATTTTATCAAAATAAGGAGAATTTCAACCTTAATTTTGTTGCTTTTGTGTTAAAATCCCTACCATAGCATTAATATTTGGTGTCAGGTAAAGATAATGGCAGGAAACAAGAGTCACAGTGCATTCTTTGTTCTGGTCCCTAAGGACACCAAGCATAGAATGAGCTAAATAAAGAATTCAAGCTTCTTTTAATTCTTTTTATTTAAGGGAAAAATGACAATTCATATCACCCAGTATGCTTCCAGTAGGCTTTCTGATTTTCACTTTAGAGTTGTAGAATGTTTTTTTTCCTGTGGAAAGCCACTATCTTTAAGACTTTTCATTCTCACTTCTCTAATAGTATACCACTGGCCAGCCAGTATGTATTGTGAGACCAGCCCTTTAAACTGACCTGCCATAGTCACACTTGGCATACCTAGCTTCTTCATATTACCTAGTTCTACGACTTAAACTCCCACATTTAACTTCCTTTTCCTTGTCTAAAATTTTACTCTCCTAGTATCACTATAAACAGCTGAGCTCTGTCTGCTAACAGACACAGTACTGAGCATCATAATGCTATAGCAGTTACCACTCTATGTCTTGAATATTTACAGTATTTACCCATGGAACTGTTTGTTTTTGGTAATCCTTTTTTTTTTCATTATAATCTCTTCAAGTAATCAGCCCCTTGTCCTCTCCCCCATTCTCTCTCTGTGTCTCCTTCTCTCCCTCCTTCCTCTTTTTTGTCTCATCAACGTAAGTAGTCAAACACTGTATTCAGTCTTGAACTGTTGTTCATCTTCCAGCTTTAGCCTCACAAGTGCTAAGATGGCAGATATATCTGCTAATCCTGGATTTCCAATCAATTTTATCTATCCCTAACAAGGTCTGGTAAATTAACTCCCCCAAAACATAATGGCAGGAGTTTTCTTACCCTTGAATGAGAAGACCACCTAAACACATGACCTAGTAAATTTGTTTTCCCTTAATAAATTTTTGTTTGGAATCCAACTACTTATAAATTCAATGAGAGAATTAAAATTAGTAAGTACTTTCATTCATCAATGATAGTATACAATATCTAATTGAAATAAGGAATTTAATTTTAATTTAATAAATGTAAAAGCTATCTGAAAAGATTGTTTCTATAGCACTATATTTTCTTGCATATACCCCCATATCCTTCTACTGTTGTTAGAATAGGACTAGCTTTGGATCAAAGTTCTAAGTATGTGTAGCAGGGAAAATGTGGAGAGTTTTAGCTACCATTAGTGTGAAACTAAAATAGATACTATAAGCATAATTAGAGAGATTAGAGAGATAGTGTTTTATAAAGAATCATTTAAAAACAGGAACTCACTATATAACCCTGGCTTATCTGGAACTCACTGTGTAGGCAAGAATAGTTTAGAACTCAGAGATCTGCCTACCTGTGCTTTGCTTGTTAGGAGTAAAATTATGATCACCATTCCATAGGACACATACATGAGTATATCATTAGTTGCCATTCTTATCAGCATCCTGTGTGTTGTACAATCCATAGGGCTCAGATTAAGGTTAAAAATAAATAAGTAAATACAAAATAAAACTTTGAAAATCTGTGTGGAGATTTTGATAGACCATGAGGATATAAAAAAAGGCAGAATATAAAATAGTGTAGAACTGAAGGGAACAAACCTGACAGCTTAGGCATTCATTATCTTGAGTAAATAGTTTTAGTTCATCCAAAGAGTAAAACTCAGAAAGTTCTGAGTGGATATGGTGAAGCCAATTCAGAAAGCTGCAACTCATTAAATTCATACAAGAATCATTTTTCATTTTTTCCAAATATAACAATCAAATTGTAAAATGACTTATTTTACAGTGACTGAAACTATCTAAATGTCGTTTTTTTCCTTATTTGCAATTTGACATCTAGGAGAGCAGGACTGAGGATAAGGAAGGCCAGTTTAAGCTGATACATAAATTATTTCTCTCTTTGGTTTTTTATAATATCCCTACTCATTTGAAAACTATTCAAGAAAAATGAAATCGATTGTAAATTAGAAGTCTTTGTATTCCTATAAAGGTAGATTCCCTAATAGTCAATTTCATTTAACATATATTTAAAAATTATAAGTATCTTACATAATGGAAAGGATAATTTACATAAAACAGCGACATATAGTTTCTTTATACTCATGTACAAAATACAGATATTTCTTCAGTACTACTTTAAAAATAAATCACGTAAAATTATAAAGTAATTTTGATGAAGAAATTAGTTTTTAATATTAGTATTTCATGCTTTAATATTGAAATATTACAATATAGTAATGTGCCATGTGCACTGAACACTGTTTGCAAAGCTAAATTCTATATAGTTGCCTTAGATCAATGGATAAAATGAAAGCAGAACAAACACTATATCAGCAAAATATTTGGTGAATATAAATATTTTAGAAATTAGACATGTTTTTATAGTACATTAAATACATTGTAAATGTAAGTTGTCTTTTAAAAATTATACAAATATTCATTTATATAAAACATTCTTATTAATGAACAGGAATATATTCTTGAAACCCACACTCTGATGTTAAATTAAATATAATGAGGATATTAAATATTCAATGCCACTTATGGAAGAAATTGTCAGCATATACAATACTCAATGAGTTAAGTAGGGCAGTTAAATATTCCTCAATTGTCTTTAAAGCAATCTATAACACTGTTACAGTTTGTTCAGCCTTTATTTGTTCTATTTTAAATAACAAAATTTCTTTTAGCTCTTATAACAATTGTATTTATATTTTTTCTTAATAACATGTAGGTAGAGTAATTGTATGTGTTGAGAAAGAGAATAATCATAAGTTGATATTTTGTGACAAAGTTCTTTATTTAAAATAGTCCTTTAATTCTGTTATTAACACTATCAACTTTATGCTTTTATTCATCCACTTTTATAGCTTTAAAGCTGTGAAACTAAGATGAACCCACAAACCACAGCCATAAAACTATATTATGTTAATTTTAATTACTACATTTCATAGCTTACCTATTTAAACAACTACATATTTTTAAATGCCATCATGAAAAAATTGGGGGGTAAACTAATGAAGGTTTAAGGTCAACTATAATGAAAAACATCTCTATTGATAAGAAGGAAAATAAAATCAAGGTGAAAATTTCATGGAATAATTATTAAACATAAATGATTTAGGCAAGTCTGCTCTTAAACAGAGACATGGCTAAAATTTAAAGCCATAACTGATTAATATACCTACTAATTTTTCATAAGAAAAAACTGACTTCAGAACATATTATTTGTGCAAACCTGGACCTTGAGACCAGCTACAAACTGCTCCTTAAGTAGGCTACTGCCCTGCTTTTCTATTCATACTTCAAAAGCAAAGATAGTATTTAACATACTTTATATGTCCTGTATTCCCTAAAGTACATAAAAATTTAACAGAATAGAAGCTCATTAATGTAGTATTTTCTGATTATACTTGAAAACAGAAAAGGGCTGTCATCTGAAGGTACAATATACAAGCTATCCAAAGCATACAAAGGACCAAGTAATCAGAAACTAATGGTCAGAAATAAGTTGTTTTATAAATTTTAAAAATAATTAGAAAAAGTAGATGTTTAATGACAGTCTTAAATCAAAGAAACAAAAAGAAAACATTACAATGATCTTATGTAATCTGATGCATGCAAGCAAAGACAAAGATAGCTATATTTCTGGAGCATCAAATTCGTTGTTGACAACACATATTCTCTAAATATTTAATGTAGATATGGACCATGATTCAAGCCACAGATTGGACAATGAATGAAAGACAGAAAATCTCTCATCATCAATGAATGAACAGAGAAGCACACTACTGAGCGTATGTTACAAAAAGAACACAGGGAAGCATTGATGCAATTGAACCCAATCCCAATGTCACCAAAGATGTGATGGGAAGGCAACAGAAACAGAAACCACAGGTAAAAGGGACACTATAGAGGCTTGTGTGTATCAAGGAAGATTCTATACCTGGGATGCAGTGCAATGTCCTTCAGGGAAAGAAAATACAAAAGCAACATCCAGCCTGGCTCTGTGTGGTGATGATCAGAAGTGGATGGAAATGTTGAGGAGCATCTCAAAAGCAACTCAAATATTCTTGTTTTACTTTTGCTCTGTTTTGATTCTCCAGGTCTATGGCCACAGTTCCAAATTACCATCTTCTCTAGTGGCCCTTCTCCTCTTTCAACCCTAAGCATTGACTGTGTTCAGTCCATTTGTGACAGCCCACACAACCCTGCAAGAGAAGGCTGGAGCTCATTTATCCTTATCAGTTCCACCAATTAGGAAACCAGATGCAGCCCAGAACAGTTGTGATACATTAGGAGATGGGAAGTCTTTCCATGGTCTAGGGAGTCTGGGGACACACCTGGGGTAGGCATAAAAAAATACAGTTGCTGACAGCTTAGGAAGTTCTATATATTCCATAAATTTAGCAAATACACTTAAATAATCAGAGGTAATGCAATAATTGTTAAAAATCTACAGTTTTGAGATTAATTGTACTCATTTCACTGCATCAATGGCAGAACTAACAAATATCTGTAGTTTTTATATTAATGTAGAAGATGAATATGTTTTACTTTGTTTAAAGGAAAACTATCCTATATAAGGCCTACCATGTGGTGTGCAATATGTTCAAATTAGTAGTACACTTAAGAGGTCTACAGAACAGAATTTCAGGGTATGAGAGGAAAATTCTTCAAAAGAGAATAGGAATTGAGCTTCAAGTCTCCTTTATGGACAACAAGGGAAGTGAGCACAGAGCACACCGGATGGAAGAATTCCTTGTGAAGAAATTCTCCTGAATTTTCTGTGAATATGCAGGGGGTGTGTCACTTTAAGGAGGGCATCTAGTGATTCAGCACGTTGACACAATTTGTATGCTATAGCCCAAACCTGAGTGCTTGCTCTACTTATAATAAAAACATGAAACACAAGAACAAAAGTTTAGTGACACAATCTGCTTTATCTCCATCAGCTTAACCTCATATAATTTAAAATCCTTATATTACCTAAATATTGGTATAACTAAAAATGTCTAAATTGTCATGTAAATATATACATATGAAAAGTATACCTGGTTCTATTTTAAAATATAACTTGTGATACTATTAAAAGTTTTAATTAGCATTTTTGTTCATATTTTATAAGACTGACTAATATTCTAAACAGGGGTAATTTTTTTTAATTCATTCTCCAGCATCTGTTCTCAGGTTTTAGAGATAACGAAGCTTCTTTTTCCCTTAAAGTGCATCCAATGAAACACCTTCAGTACTGTTCTCTGTACTCTCATTTACAAATTTCATTTCCTTCACCAGAAGCAGAGAATGGCCTACATATACTGTCACTATGTGCAAGGCCATATGGTCCTTACAAATTAAGTTCTTTCAGATGCATGAATTGTCAGTGACAAAATTAATGACAAGGATAAAACTAAGAATAAAAAGATCTAAGATCTAAAAAATAAATAAAATAAAATAAAATAAGAAGATCTAGGATCTAATAACTTAACAAGTCAGGTCATACACCTGATAAATATCAAATAAAATATCTTGTTGCTTAAGAGTTATTATCAAGTTTCTTTCAAATGTAGTGACTATTTCACCCTAATACATTATTTATCATTTCTCATTTCCCTTTAGTGATTCCTTAATCCTCATGGTTAATCATCTTGATTTTCATGAACTCTGATGACTTCTTCAAAATTAGGCAATGTCGTCTGATGAAGTTCATTCAGACTTTTTTTTAGAAATGCTTACTCAGCAGCCACTAGCTGTGTCAAAGGAGCTGTATCCCACTAATGGGGTCAGCTAAGCCAGGGACCACTTTAAAAATATGAAATCATAGTCTGAATTTAAAGTGGTCAATATGGATAAGACCATCTCTTTGGTTAGATTAGAAGCTTTTAATTGCATTCAAGGTACTTCACTTACTGATGCATTAACTGAAGTACCAGCCATTTTGACTCACTAGCAATTATCAGGTCAGCAATGCTGCTAAAATAACTGCTTTTATTAGAGTGAAAAATAGCATGAAATACTTTGCTTTTAGTGACATTATGGCTCATTTCCTATACATCTGGAACTGTGTAGGATATATGAAATATCTTAAATGGAGTATGTATAATCACTTAGTATCAAAGAAGCAAACATTGATGGATGTGCATTTTTTCCTACTCATCATAATTATTATTAATGAACCATGATTAAAAATTAATCTCTAGAGTGATTCAAATATCTTTAAAAAAATAATGTATTATTTTATATACTAACTCTATCAACCTAGCTTCATGGCTGTATTCTGAAATCTTTCTCATATACAAATATCAATGTATATAAATATACCTGGTTATAGCTTGTTTTTATTGTTATTTAAATATATATATATGACACAACAACATATCTTGATATATTTGAAATATTAACTATGATATTACTAAAATTGTTATGATCAACATTATGATTCATATTTCTTGAGTTTAATTAAGAACTAAAATACTTGTTGGCCAGAACACTGATGCATTATGAATGTGTTAATTGTGAATACTAAATTACAAGTATGACAAAGTTCATAAAGTAATAAAATGATATTACTGGCAATATAATAAAATGTTAGATTGATGTACAAATATATACATCTATAAAACTTCACAACTCGGTATCTAAATCCAAGAGCTACACAGTTAAAATTAGAATTGATCATATTTAGAACCATAATTCTGCAAATGAATGCATGAACACTTTTAAGAAACACAATATTTTTTGTTTTGTTACTTCTCTTTCTAATGGTGTCTAAAACAAAATTGATTCATAACCTCAATACCTATTAAATTTTCCAGAAAGAATGTTTTCTTAAAAAGCTGTGTGTATCAAATATGGTTTATTTTCAGTGTTACCTTATTTTCTTTCTGACATGTCTGACAGATGTACAAACACAAGGTCATAAGGTGTATGTGGATTAGGAAGTGCTTCAGTTTCATTGGAAGTGAGATTCTCAATGAGAGGGTAGACATAACCAGTCAGCAGCAGACATTTGAGACAACAATGTAAATGCCCTTTATATAAGTCTAAATGTTTGTGCTTTAATTGATGTTCAAAAAGCTGGTCCAATACAGAGCTTTTCATAGCTGAATAACTTGTAATTTTATTTTTAAGAATAAAAATCTAGAAAGTTGGGGAGCTGGAAGGAAATGGGGACAGACTGCTGAAAAGGAGCATAACCACTGAAAGATGAAACATTTCGGGGTACAGACAAGGTCATCACACAAGTGCAGAAAAAAATAGCATATAGAATCCGTGGGTAAGATTATGACAAAATGTCTGAGACAGATGAGGAAAGCAAGCCTCGGCTTGAACATTTGGGTAGGTAGAATGGCATACAGCTACAAGATCCTGAAACACTAGGGACAAAGAGACAAAGAGGTAGACAGATAACGAATTCAGCTTCTGTACATGTTATGCTTATGAACATCTACCCTATTTCAAAGATAAATGAGTTAAAAATAAGGTACTATATAATATGGAAAAGTGCTGGGGGGTATCCAGACGAGACAGCACTGGCCTCCCACCTTACCAATGTACACTGTATGTATAAACAGCCCTTTCTCTTTCAATTCTGCATTTTTAACATTAATTGTAAAATTAAATGAAAGAAATGATGGGGATGTGTATGCATAACAGCAACTATATGAGAGGCAGCAGAGCTCCAAAGTCTTTGAAGAATTTTGTATGGTAGAGCAGGTTCTAGGTGTGGATAAGCCACAACTAGATAAAAAAAGTAAGAAAATAGAAAATAAAAAATGATTTAAAACATTAGGTATTTATCTTCACATTAAGGCTTCTGAATCCACAATTGTCAGGTAACCATAATGAATTCTCTGAGTGTACAGACAACATACTTTTTTAGTCCATCTTTACAGCGCTAAAAATCATTTATGATTTTTCAAACCCCACTCATGTTGTGCAAGAATAAAAAAATAAAAATTCTAATGCAATGCAAAGACTAATGTTTGACAGAAACTCTTCTGCCTGTCATGTCTCACTTGACAAGTTAAAAGCCCAAATAATATGGATTAAATGCCTTTACATCCGAGCAGGTGTCTAGTCATCAATAATATTCACTGAAGGCCATTGTATGTAGAGCACTCCTCTTCATTTCCTAATTCCCTGTCTGGCTCTAGGCGGAAAGAGCAGGGAGGTAGACAATGATTGGTGACACTTCTAAGAACTTTGCACAGGAAGAAATAAAAAGCTTTCCCAGGAACTATTTAATCAGCATCCTTTTAAATCATTTGATTTTTTTCACTAATCTTTTTATTAAAAAGGGTTCCTTATGAAATTTGAACATAATAGTAAAATTCCAAATTAAGAATAAAGCGTGCATTTTAAATATATATGACACAGATAGAGACATACATAAGGAATCTTCATGAGAAGAATCAAATAGCATTCATCGTTTTTATTTTGGGCATAAGAACTACAGATTAAAAAAGGTATAATATTTAATATATTCATTGAAAAATTAATGAATTGATAGATGATAAATCACATTCAAATTTAGTTGTTTTTAATTAAAGGCAAAGTGACATGTACAGCAGATACCAAAGTGTTAATACTCAAACAGGAGAATATCACCATCTAGGTTCAAAAAAAATCTTTTTAAAGGCTTCTTAACTAAGTTTACAAGACATTTCAAAATTGTAATCTTTGCAATTATTATAAATATTTTAATAATTTATACTTTATATTTTAGTGTTTGACATATGTACAATACTTAGTCACACTAGTCACTATAAAAGTAATAAAAGTTTACATTTATATTAAACAAAAATTACATTTCAGAATAATATTCTTAAAATTTAGCTCAAATTCTGAAAAAAATTAAAACAATAAAATTATATATTATTGGCCTAATGTCCACACAGATTTAAAATACACAGATTTTCAATTCTTAAACCTTTCCTATTCCAAATTTATTTTTCCATATCTATAACATTCATTTTGTTTTTAAAGCATTTAAATTATTGAATAATAAAAATAAAAATAAATAGTTTAAATGCTTGACAGAATGTGATTCACTATAATTAATTAGTTTACATGGATGCAGACATGTGTATACAGATAATAAAGAAGTTGTATACATACATAAAACTCTATCTTGTCTTATTTTAATTCAAAATTGGAAAAATGTAAATTTGTGTGTATGTATAAATAAACAATTTTTTATATCTTTTATTCCTAACTATCTGGCCAAGGAGCCTATCCTATGACCTTCATCATGTGAAGAATGCTAACATGAGCTACTATTTCTCTCAAAATATGTCCTTCCAATGTGACATCAGAATACATAAGTCCATATACTACTCCAGTCCACTCTACCACCAGTTTTGGTATCTCCAATATGTTCAAAGCATAAAAGCTGTACATCATACACTGGCATATAAATTAATTATATAGTTTATATAACACATTATTGTCATCAATTTGTGTGTGTGTGTGTGTGTGTGTGTGTGCCTTACTTAAAACAAGATTATAAAGAGACAAAAGTAAAATTTCCACACTGCTTTTCCACTCCAATATATTTGCCCTTGATGCTGGCAATGCAGGACTGCATTGATGCTGGCATTGCAAGACTGTATTGATGCTGGTGTTGCGGGACTGCAGGTGTTTCTTAATCCTTATCAGCAGCTCATACTTGTGTACAATTATTCACTACCTTGTTGATGTTTGATCTCATTTCATTTCTGAAGCCCCTATCTACCAAAGTCAGATGACTCCAGGAATAAGCTTAATACTTTCAACAAAAAAATAGTGTGGATGGAGAGTAGCTTATGATTTACTTTCAAAGAAGAAAATATTAAAGACAAAAAAAGAGGAAGAGAAAGAAAAAGGAAAAGGAAAATAAAACTTTCTAGAGTAAAATACAGACATACTGTAGGGTATTCCAACTGCACATTAAGCTTTTTCAGCCAATATTACTTAAGTATTCTCTAACAATAGCATACTGTATGAGGATTCCTCCTCTTCATTCCTCAGTACCACTGACCTCAACCAAACTTTGAAATGAAAGAATAAAGTGCTAATATTCTTTAAAATGTTTCCATGTTTACTTCAAATCTTTCTCATCAGGTTAGTTTTTCTTTTATGTCCTAGAATTTTCTATTAATAATGAACTGCAAGGCATCAATAAATTACCTGCAGCCAAATTCTTCTTATATTTTCTATGATCTATTGAGTGTCCAACATTTACCCCATGAGGTTAATATCATAGTTTACATTTATCAGGTAAAGTACTATTTCATTAGAAAGGAAAACACTGTTGCCCAATACTGCACAGGCAAGTATCAGCAAAGGCCAAGCCTGCTAGATTCAAAATCGACATTCTAGCACTGTCCTCTGTACCCATAGTCCTTGATTCTGTTTCTTCAAACACTGAAAATGGTGCTATGTAAAACAGAGGCTTTGCATGGTTTACTGTTATTGTTAATTCACCAGAAACTCTCAAAATGAAATGTACAGAATGAGAAACTAGAAGAAAAACTCATCAGGTTATTCTGTGAAACATAACTAAGTAGATTATTTAACTGGGGCATACACACTCTTATCTGTTTATATTTGCCTGTTCCTAATACATTGATTTGAAACCCAGTAATAGCGTAAGTGAGGTGATCATCACCCAGAATTACATTTCCCAATTCTGTTCTCTCTGTGGCAATTGTAAAGTCCACAGGCTTAACAGCAACCAGTCCAGAAAAGGAGGGCAGGGAATAAAGAGCATTCTCCACAACTGCAGCTGACTTTCTGGCAGGGTGAACGAACACCACTGTGCTGGCAGCTCAGCCTGGCGTCTGGGGTTGTCAGGACTTAAGTTGGAGACTGACCTCCATGTCCACAAACACTCTGCACTGGCCTTGCTCCACAAAGAATGGAGTTTTACTGTTTGTACAATTATGATTAGGGTTATTATAATATCCTCTCCAAATTAGTCCATAGAACCATTATTTAACAATATACATAGAATGGAAATAACCATTTGGTTTTTTCAGAAAATATACACATGGTTAAAGTGAAATTCTGGATTTCTTATAAACTGTACAATTTCATAAGGAGCTACATCATAATTTGAAGCCATTGAGGTTCCTTATTTTATCTTGACGAGATCATTGAATAAGAGCATATGTCCATGTCTTATAGACACTGAAAACATCTTATTATATCCTACTAAAATTTTTAGCAATCTAGTCTGCAAATAACTTCTTAATAAAAACTTAGGTGCTCTTGGAATAGTTTAAGAATATTGTCTTTGTTTTGAGTGTTAATAAATTAAAATTCCTTTATGGAGTATGATGTAACATAATCTTGTCTACTGAGGTCTCTTTGGCATAACCCAGTTTCCCTTTGCAACATAGAAACATGACATTTTTCAATAATCTAGATATTTCTCAGGAAAATATTTTATCATATGATGTTTCTTCAGATACTGTATCATTAATACTGATATACCTATATTACATCCTTTTTACAGAGAATAGGATAAATGTTTAAAAATACAAAAAAAGTATATGCATTGACATGCATGCTATAAAAAGGGATTGTATACAATATAGATTAAATTATATGCCTAATACTAAAAATACTGTCAGATATTCATTTCATTTTATATGTACAAAATATTTCAAAACACTTGAAAATAATGATCATCAGAATCTAATAAACATATATAATATATGCCACAATCTTATAACACTTTTGTCTAACTAAAACTGACATAATCACACCCTGACCTTTGACAAGGACTTCCATTTATTTTGATATGGATGCTCAAATGGAGTTAGTCTTCAAACTGAAAAGGATGTTTGGAGAGATCCAAGCCTAACACACTTGGACCACCTGACCCCTAGAGAGCATGTTTGTGATGGAGACTACCACTGGCAAAGTCATAATTGGCACATTAATTCTTGATGCCTTGATCATGTACTTTCCATTTATACTGTGAAGCCTCTAAAATAAGACTTAAATAGAGTTGAAATGAGATCATATTTAAATCCAAAGTGCTGTAGAGTTCAGTTTAAACTTTCATCTGATTGTGCAAAAACATATTTCTTTTATAGATTTTTTCATATAACCTATTACAAACCTCGGTTGATTTTTTTCTCCACTTAATTCAGTCATAATTCCATTACTTCAGTCTCATTTCTTTTACAAAGCAGGCAAATGTGAACGCAGACACATATGTTGCACTAAACTAAACAAAATAGAAAAAGTGTTCTGATGTTGCACTAACCAAACTCTTTAGTCTTATCTTATTCTTTTTCAAAATGATGAGCAATGGTGGTATTGTGATCTAATTCAGAGACAGTATCATGACAAATACTCTAAGTGAGCAAATCCTTCTGCTGGAATATCAGGCATTACATTGTGTCTAATATTGTAACTAATAGTAAGTAATGCGAAGGAGGGATTTTAAAGCAATATTAATTAGATTTCTAGTCATTATTTGCAAAATCAACCCAGCTACCAAAGCTTTCAGAAAAACATTGCTGCAGACAATGTTCTTAAACTTGAAGATATAATTAGAAATCTCTGAACTTAAAAGTGATTGATAACAATTCAAGAAAATGCAAGCAATTTACAAAGCTATCAAGAGAAACAAATGAACAACTCTTAATTTTTGATAATGATTTCATTGCAATAATAGAGAGGCTATTTTTAGGTAGTACATCACTTCAAGTACATACTCATTTCTTTTTCTTTAAAATTCTATGCCTATGGGTAGTTTGCCTACAAGTATGTCTGTACACAGTGCACATGCAGCAAAGTGCCAGATCCCTTGGAATTGGAGCTGGAGATGGCTATTTGCCCCCATGAGGGCACTGAGAATCAAACCTGGCTTCCTGGGAAAGGCAGTGAATGCTCTTAACCACTGAGCCATATCTCCAGTAGCAACCTTCTGAAAGAAAACTTTTTTTCTTCCTTTTTACTTCTTTCCTTTTTTTCTCCAAGTGCCTTGTCTTTCAACAATCTTTTACTTATATTTTTGGATAAGAAAGGCTGCTTCCCCAAATATCATGTTTCTGTAAAATTTAAAGATTTCTTAATTGCTAGCAAGCAGTATTCCTTTTGCAATATCTAACAAGTGACACATTAGGAAGAAAATGCAGAGACTGCTTGTGCAACTTTTGCTTTGTTTTTTGGTCTTTATCTTATGGAAAAAACTCAGTGAAATGAAAACTACTTCTCTGCTTCTAAAAACAGTTCTGTTCCTGCAGGTATATCTAGATGCACATCTTATCATGTACACTTATTTTGAGAAGCTGCTCAATTGTAAAGTGCAAAGTCAGAATAAGTCTCCTTAGAGATTCACTTGGAAAGAAAACCAAGGCTTGTTAACTATGTATCTGCATTTGGAGACCATTTGGGTTGAGATCACAAGCCAACCAAAATAGTTAGTAAAAATATATTTAGAAAGTGTCCACATTGACATACATTGCATGTAGCACATACAAAAATTTTGTGGTAACATACTTTCTATGACAGTCATTCATGGCTTCATTTCAGTTGTGCATGGTAAAGTTCACTTATACTTACATTGTGATGGTCATAAGGTTATGTATTAGCAGTGGTTTTCTGTTACCATTGGATACCAAACATAGAAAATGATTTGCACTGAGTTCTAATTAGATATTTCTCATCATCAATACCAGTGCTACAATGTTACTGAATAATAAGTCCACTAGACATTGATTTGTGGAGTTGTGATGTAATTATATCTCAAAATTTCTTAGGAGACTATTTTATATCGTGCTAGTAAAATACACATGGAAAGTACAAAATATCTATATCTATTCTATGATACTCTTGCTTTTATCGCCTTAATTATCATAAGTGTTTTCTCTAGGTGGATTACTAGCTTTGCTATTTCTAATCTCAAAGAAATTCAGCATTTCCTACTTATTGTTGGTTTGGCTTTTGTTGTTTTTTTAGTCTCCCTTTTAAAGAGAAAACACCTTTAGTTCCATGAGACATAAATCTTTTATCATTGATGAAACAAAGAAAGATGAAAAGAAGCCTTTGCAGAAGTTTCTGTAGAAACCTTTGGAAAACTAAAATGACATGCGAGGGCCATCTGCCTGACGCCATTGTTCATGTGTACTCAATGGTTATGCCATATTGCCAAAGATTAACCATTATGAAAAATAATTATGTGGTATTTCTCTTCTTACTCTAATGAAAGGTCTTCAAGAAATAAATCCTTATCTTAATAAATGATTAAAAACTGCATGAAGTGTTTGTTTTAAATTTGTATTAGCATAAACTGATTATATAGAATGAGTTCTATTTTGACATCTCCATGCATGTATATGCTATGTGTTCATTATATTTATCAAAATCTCATTGTCATGAATTATCTCCTTCCCACTCCCATTGATCCCTTCCTCCTTCCAGGTATTTTCTGTAAGGCTTTCATGTTTCCTAATATTTGACATTATGTGATAACCTTGACCCAAAGAGAAATGTATGAGATCTTTCCAATCTAATTTTACTTGTAGATCATAACTAATCATCAAATAGTTTATAAGCTTTATAATGCTTAAAAAAATCATATCAATGAAAAAAAAACTTCATCTTAGAAAAAACAGAAAATTTCACTTAGAAAAATTTTTACCAAATTTTATAGATTTAAAAATAAGGTAGTTATTATGCTCTGGCACTTCCATTAATCTTATGAAGTTGTCCACCATGTAAATCTAGTATCTGTTGTATTGAGGCTGAAGTATTTTATAATCTTCAGACAATGGTATCTCTTTTTAAAATGACATTTTCTAAAATATGAGTTAAACTTCATACTATAGAAAAAGAAAATATTTTTGAATAAATAATCCCATTTCTGAAGTTTTCAAATTCTGGACTCTTCAAATATTATTATATCCTCTCACTTACAAATGCCAAACAGACATAGTCCCAGAAGTCTAGGAGATATCCACTCACTGTTATTATACTAGAAGATGCTCATCTTACAAATTACTATTTGTATCATAAAATGGGGCACAGTGAACCATTTTGAAATGCTTCATAATAATTTTGTGTCCCACTGATAAAGAGTTTAGAAGATAGCAGCAACACAAAGAATCTTTTGCCTAGCATTCATTAATATGTTAAGATAATTCTTAATGGTTTTATGTTCTTAAAGACAACTAGAGCAATTATTACAGAAAAAAGATAAAAATAGTTCTATTCCATTAAAATGATCCTATATGGAAGTACACAGGGAGACCTCAGCAACATCATCATTTAACAACCATAGTCTCACTTTTGAATGAATTTGATGATTAATTCTTGAAAAATAAAATTACCAAATCATCCGTATTTTGTAATGTGTACTTAATTTATAGTACCTTATGAATAACATGATATATTTCAACAAAATCTATAATACTTTCTAGGTTTTATTTGCATTCTTGAAATGTCATAGTATCTGAAATAGGTCTAATTAATAACAAGAAAATATATAACAAAGATTCCAGTGCATTTGTGTGTGTGTGTCATTCTGTGTGTATAAACTCTATTACACGTATATGTGTACATATATATCTATAAATGTATATGCATAGATATGTATGTATATATATTTGAGAGAGAAAAAGAGACAGATAGAGGGAAGAAAAAAATTAGTTATTATCAGTTGTTTATATTAAATCAGCTCTAAAAATATACAAATATCAGCACTTTAAATTCCAATTCAAATAATCCTTAAGGTTTTTACCAATAAAAGGTCAAGTACAAGGTATTAAAAAGATACAGAAACAAAACCTAGATGATTATAAAATGTAGTCTATCTTAAATATGAAATACAGGAAGAAGTGTGATATATCTTACTGCTTAGGAAGAACGGCCTCATGATGCAAAATAAAAACAGAAATATAAAAGCAGTGTGCATTTGGTCAGTTAGCAGAGATTATAACATTAATAGAAGAGAGCTGAGGATGTCTTAACTTACTGCATTAAAGTGTTTAACAAACCCAGAGCAGGCCCAAGACAGCCAGGAAGATGACAGAACAGCACCACCTAGTTCCCTCTATAAAAGTTTCCAAGTATTCATCTCTCACTTACTCTATAAATCTGTACACGCATTTAAAATAAATCATTTGGTATGAGACTACACTCCAGAAAATTATCACCTGCAACACAGCATTTACTTAAATTGCTTTAATTTAAAAGTTTTTTATGAAATAAAAAAGAAAGTAAAATTAAAGATAATGGGTAAGCTGAAGTTTCTCTAACTGAGCATTTTACTGTTGTATGTAATCCAAATAAATAAGTCCCTAAATATATACTATCCCACTACCATTACAATTTCTCAAGTATAGAGCAAGAAAAATCGAACAGTGTGACTTTATCTATTACATGTATATTGTCTGTTCCAAATTTAGCACCAGCCTGTTATAAACAATACTGAGAAACAACATATACTGTGTTAGGAACTATGACTTCATTTCTCTTTTCTATTTCTTAAGATTTAATGTTGAAAAAGATAATAGAATATCAAGAATATTTATAGGTTGTCCCTGAGGTTATATATTTTCTTCCCTATATTTTAATTATCGTGAAAATTTATTTTTGAAGTTAGTAAGTGGCATGTTCCTATATTTCCTAGCTTTGTTCTCTAAGTGGCTCAGATTTCAGTTAAATTCAGAGCAGATTATGCTGGAAAGTAGGTTTCAAGAATGATGTCTCTTCAGCAGACTCAAAAAGCCATGTTGTAACAATGCAGATTGTAATCAGGCACAAACCACCATAATGTGAGCAAGAACTGAGGTCATAATCTATATATTAGATAACATTATAGGACATACAACACAAAGAACATTGTTTCTAAAAAAAGGCACTTTAAAAATGTTTTTCCTGAGGCATTACAGCCCTTTAAAGGACTGTGGTTGGTAACATTAGAGTTTCTCAAGCAGAACTCCAGCTCTGAAAAACTAAATATTGTTGCTTGTTACATAGATCCTCCTCATAGTCCCCTCTCCTCAACATTTCCTCCTGTGACCTGGTCAACTAGTGTTCAGGCCTGCTGTGCCTTTATTAAATTAAATGAATCATCTTTTTGAACAAATCGGGTAGAATAGGGCATGCTTGAATATTTTTAGTTCACTTGTCAGCTTCTTTCAAGTAGTGTTAATAATAATAATAAAAAAAAAGATAGAAAGGAAACTGGCATCATAGTGAGAATGTTTTCAGGATAAAGGGCTAGAAGAAATGAGAGCCCTTTAATCCAGCCTTAAGTAAAGAAATGTTAAAAGCCCAGTGAATTTTATACCATTGTTAGATCAGCGATCTCACCATCAGGTTGATATGTTCACATTCAGTTACTGTTTCTGCAACAGGAAAATAATTTATTTTTAATTCTCAAGAAAAGAACGTGTTATATCCTTTGATATTTTATTATGTGTTTTCCCATAGACTGGAAGCTCCATAAGAACGGAGACTGTTTCAACCTTGTTCAATCATATGCCTCAGATTTAAACAGTTAATGGAGAAATTATGCTTAAGAGAAGCAAAGGTTAGTAAATATATATATATATGCAATTTTTACACAGAAATGGAATCTATGGAAAATGATAGCAAACTCAAAATTATAAATTGGAACTCAGTCCAATTCCAATAATAAAATTTTGACTAATAGCTGAAAGAAGTTTTAACTTTTTCAAGAATGCACATAAATATCTGTCTGCATGAATATATGCATACCATGTGTATGCTTGATATCCAAGAAAACCACAAGAGGATATAGGCTCCTTTGGAATTTGAGTTACAGGAGGCTGTGATATGACAAGAGGGCCATGGAAGCCAAATGCTCTCTGCAAGGGCAGCATGGATACAGGTATTCACCAGAGCTGTGTTTTTACCACTAGAATTCTTTTTCTTTAGCTTTATTTATGTACATTGGTATGAGGGTATCAGATCTCTGGAACAGTAGTTACAGACAATTGTGCGTTGCCATGTGGGTGCTGGGAATTGAACCCGGGTCCTCAGGGAGAACAGCCGTGTTCCTAAGCCCTGAGCTATCTCTCCAGCCCCTACCACTAGAATTATTAACTTTGGGAATGGGCTACCAATATAGTTTAATACGTGTTTTTAATTCAGACTCAAACTGGAGGCTATAAAATTTATTGACAAAATGTATCAATAGAGAATAAAAAATGTCTGAAACTCATATTGACACATATATCTCAATAAAATATTTAAACACAGAATAATGAATAATAGTCAAATAAAAGTTAATTTGTTGCTAACATAGATAAATGTTGTGCTGACTGGACTACAGAGTGGGTTTGAGTGGAAAGGTAAACCTGGCCTACCATTTCTGTCACTACAATCATGCATCAAAGAAAAATCATTTTAACCTCTAAATCTACAGAGACAAAAACAAAGCTACAAGAAAGTGATAAATGAAAGATTAGAAAAAAAAATAGAATGAGGTCCTAATCCTACAGTTGTCACAATAATGTCTTTCTGTTTCAGGAAGGTTCCAGAAATCCAAGTGTTAGTGCAATAATATCTTTCTTCTACAAAATAATTCTCACAGAGGCCACACACCAGGCCTCACACACTTGCACTTCATGCAAGAAGCTGTTCAGCAATATTAATAGTTCCTAGTTCCTATTGACATCAAAAATGAGTCCTATGTAATGACAGCCTCATTTCTCTGTCACTGAACACACTGTCACTGGGGCACTTCTGTAAGAGTAAAACATTATTAGCCTAGAAGAGATTATTATCTTTGGTCTGCCCATACTCACTAAGCATATTTATTAGTGCATATGTATTTATGCTAGCATATCCTCCAGGACAATATGTTCTGTCTTATTGAGGATCTATCTATAGATAACCAAATTTTGGAATAAAATGAGACAAAATTTAAAATTAAATTCATTTGTGACCTTTTTAAGACCTCCAAAAACTAGAAGCTTTTTATGTTTTAATGGCTCTATCTTAAATTAACTATTTTTAAGTAAATAAAAGAAATAATAAATATTATTAATGTCACATAATTTATAGCATACTCATATTAGAAATAAAAATTAAAATAAACAAGTAGACAGAAATTTATCTGATATGGATTCTCCTTTGTCAACATTTTTCTTATAAGGACAATACTATTGCAGTATCATCTTTATAAGTAGAATGGATATTGTCTTAATTTGAGGACTCTATACAACATTGTCCTAAAATGCCTTAATATTTAAAGTCTCAAAAAATGTTTTCCATCTTTGCATTACTCTAAGCTATTGAGAAGATTATGATGAAAGTTCTGAAAACACTGATTTTTCAGAAACTATGTGGTTACATTAAAAATATGAAAAAGTGATATGCTACTATACATTTATTAGGATGTTGTTAATAATATAACAAACAGAAATCAGTGATGTATTAAGATATTCTTTGTAAATGAATAGTCAACCAAAAGTTGCTTCCAAAACCACTTTTTTATTCCTGGATGTCCACAAGGTAAATCAGCACTCACCAAGGAGATGCCACTTTAGAAATGGAAGCTTCTTGTTTTGTGGATCATTTTAATAAGAGTGAGGCAGAAATAAAAGTAAAATCACTGAGAGAAAAAAATCATTAATATCAGTTCTGCAAAAGTCCTTAATAAAGTGAGCAACTTGAATCTACTTTGAGATTTCATTTACAATGTATCTTTCTCCAACCCTGTGGTGGAATGGTTTTAGCACCTAGGATCAGGTTTTATAGTAAGTTAGCTCAGTTAATAATCAAACACTGTGTCATGAAACAGTCAAGACTCTGGAAGACATCAGGAAAGTAAATTTTTAAATACAAAGTATGAAGAAAATGACTTAAGAAAAGCTGCAAATGACTGGGAATTTTAAGAAAAGCATTCTTAAAACACTTTACATGGAAATGTAGACATTGCAAACCTTAGAGGCTTTTTTCTCAATCTTGGGGTCTCAGTGTCTATATTTAAAATTACTTTCCAAAAGTAATTAATATTTCCATCCTACCCTCTTCTACTTTTCAAATGTTAAAAGAGAAACAAACCAGATAGATGCTTTGCAACTAATATGGGTCTACAACTGGAGAAGTATGACTAAGCATTTAAAAACAACAATATCTCACACAATTCTGAGAAGCAGCTCTGCCAGTTGAGATTGCACCCCAAACTGCCCCTACTTTAGGGACTACTCAGACAATGCCTCTCTGTAGCTTGGCAATAACAAAAGCAGGTCAGTATATTCATAATCCCTCAGATCAAGGTCAGTTTTTAATTCCTTCTTGTTGATCTATTTATCTGGAGATGATAGCTATTAGAAGGAGAATGATAAGAAGTGCTGAGGTTCAGACAAATTCACCATCAAGAATGCTTTGGGAACTGGAAATAAAAATCCATAGAAAGTACAAGAAATATGTGTTTACCGATGGCCCCCAGAAAAAATCAGAAGGACTCAGAGATTGAGAGGAATGTTCAGTGCAAATTTGAACTGACTGTCATACCTGCAAGCAATACAAATCTTCAGTTTCTCGGTGCTTAGAATATTTTTACTTTTTTAGCATCTCCTTTTGATTATCTTGTATCTAAATAAAAATTCACCACAAATATTTATTCTACTTAGAAGACTTTGGCATGTTGCCAGTTGTAACATAAATAGATAAAAATACATAAATATATGGTTCTAATTAAAGAATTATGCCCTAATTAACTGTATTGGGAGACAGCTAATCCATCAATAGAATAAAATTATTTTTAAGAGCACAAAAATCAACTAAGATGTATTTAAATTAAAAGGAAGATACAGTGTCCACCTTGTACTCTTGAGGAGACCTAAGTACATAACCTTCAAAATGCTCAAATACAAACATGTGAAAGGGTTATATAGATCATAGACTGGACAAAAGAAAACAGCTTGGTTCTTACAAGAGCTAGAAAAACAAAAATGTTCATAGTAATCAATAAAGGGCAAATGGTATTCTTTTGTCTATTAAAACAAATATATCAGACAGTCCTATAAGTACTAGGAACTTCTAGTAGTTTTTAAGCTTTAAATGGCTATAAAATATGCAAGTATAAGATAATGAAACAATTTATCATTTCAATATTAATAAAAAGCTTTCAATGTTGAAGCATGAAATTTTAAAAAGTTATATTTACAGATTAAATCAGTATTTTTATGGCTTACATAAAGCATAGTCATATTTGTAAGTAAAAGAACACAATTTTAAAAACAGGAAGAACGTAATTAATGTAAAAGTACCTTGAATATGATTAATGTCAGTTGTTTGTGTTTATTAATGATAACATGAGCTAAACATGCCAATTCTAATGTTCCATTCACAGATAAGGTCTCTTTAAAAATATTTTTAAAAAATATTTTAGAATCTTCTCATTAAATGCTCACAGTGTTCTACTTACTTGCAAATAAAAACTTGAAAATATGTCTCAGTTTTGATTTTGCACTAACACTGGACATTTCATAAAGATTTCAGGCAATTAATGCTATCTAAAAATCTATAACCTCACACGATATCCTGCAAAACATCAGGACCCCACCATAGCAAAATGTGTTAATGGGCTAGTCAGGGAACAGATTATTGACATAGTGACAATTTTTGATTCTGACTGTCAGTGAAAAGAGAAAAAGGAATGGTCTCTTAGAGTCAGGATAAATGGTACACTTTTCAACTTTTTTTATTTTGTTCCTAGAGCAAAATACTATTTAGAAATAAAAGATACTATATTATGTATCACAACGGTGAATCTAATTTTGCCTTGGCAGAGGCACTAGTAAATGCAAAATGTGAATAACTGTTTGCTATATTGGTGCCTTAGATATATAACTGCCTTCAGAAACACCCTCTTCTGTATACCACCTACACATTAATAAGTGACAGTGAACATACAGCTAGACCCCTGTTCTCTCCTATACGATCCCTGAAAAGGCTTTGAAATGAGGACACGTGCATAATTAAGGCACAGTGAATATCACAGTACATGTAACAAACTAGAGTATTATGAATCCTCGGGAAAACCTCATAGAACTAATGTATTTTCTAAAGAAAGCTGCACATGAGTAAAGGGAGACTCAGATGCTAATTAGATCTTCTCAGACAGCGCTATAGAAAAGTTGTTCCTTGAATTCCAAAGTTGAACACAGAATGGAACATTTGTATACAGGAGACTGGATGAGAAAAAGGGCTTGATATAAAAGCCCTTCAATAGATGATTTACACAATTTGTGAGAAAATAAACCAAGCAAAGCCAAAAATATAACAATGGGAGAATTCTCATCTTTCCAAAAGGGTTAAGTATGAGAACTGATTTCCTATTAGAAAGGGATTATGTAACAACAGAGGGAAATACTCAGCCTAGCATATGCTAATTTGTCAGCTTTGCCAGGCATTGCTGTGTGTTTTTGGCTGGCTGACTCACATTCCTTTCCTTCTCTTTTTTGCCATTTTTATTACTAGACGAAAGAGGTGGTACTCTCAAAAAAACACAATAATTACTACAAAGCATTACGGACTGCTCTTTAGTGGTTGAGAAATTCCATTGCTTGCATGTCTTCAGAAACATCATTTTACAAAAGCCCTGTTCCTTCACTGTTCACAGTCCTTCATTAATTTATTTTAATGTGTATTATTCCTGGTCAGTAGGATGGTCATGGAAAGGGGTTATTATGTTCCTAGAGAGTAAAATAATAAGCAAGCTGACTTATCATTCAAACTTTAACAAAATAAAAAAGAGTAGCAAAGGAATGGCAGTTAAGTTTTGTGCCCATTTTATTTGCTTCAAAATATATACATATATATTAAATATATTCTAATTTGTAATTCACAGGTATTTGTTTGAACCTAAGCTTATTTACACAGATTGAAAAAACAGAGGACATGTGATGCATAAAAATGAACACAAAGTAGAGATGTCACGGAAATTTCCTATAGAAGAGGAATAAGGGGCAAATTAAAATAAAAGGTGAAATTATGAAAAAAGTACAAATGTATTTTACACACTTAATATTCCAGGCTTTGATGTTTAAATTAGTACTATATAGCCACCTGCATTTTTAAATGTATACAATTTTGTTCCAGAAGCTAAAAATATCATTGAAAGAAGAAATTAATTGGCTTTATAAAGTACACATAATCAATAAAACCCCACAAACTAAGCAGCCTTAGCACATCTTTGTCAGAAAGAATGTTCTCCCCTTTTGCTCCCAAGGGTAAGCAGTGCCCTCTGTTCTACAGATTAATCTTCGTAACATTTGAAACTTTATTAGGGACCCAATTGAACCTCCAAAAAGTTTTTTATTTCCTTAGAACATCTCTTATCAGTACTACTTGAACACAGTTTGTTTGAAAATTTTATGTTCCTCGAAGCAAAAGAACACTTATTTTTATTTTTAGACATTCCCTATGACTAAACATCTACTTCCTTAGCAACATTGGAATGAGGGATAGATAAATTAAATGTTTAAGTGAAATTTCTGATTCAGAATTATCCCAATGATGAATAATGACTGTCTTAATATTTACTCTAGACCTCTAAAGTATACAGTGAAAAATGAATGACCAGCTCTATCTAAGTTATATATGATAACTTCATTTTTGATGATTTACTCTCAAAATCTGGAAAAAATACAGAAAAAAAAGTCAACCTTCTTGAAATTTTCCAAATTTTAAATCTTGATTGTTGTTGTTTTTTGTTGTTGGTGGTAGTTTTTTTGTGAAAGGATCCATTCTAGTCACTATTGAAGAAATCATATTTATTGAAGGAGGGAATACATTAAAAAATAAACAATCTCACCTTTTCTCATACATCACATTGTTAGAATATATTCTCATCACTTGAAAACCTAACAAGATGGACCTTTAGTCTTAAAAAATGGTGCATTTTAAATGTGGACATGCATTTGTATACACGACTAAGTAACCGAGGAATATTTCCCTTCTCAATAATTATGTCACTTACTTTGACATTATTTAATTCATGCCTAATTAAGGAGAATATTTACTTGCACAGTGTTTGAAGAGAATATCTTTTCTAAGAGGAAAGTAATATTATTTCTCTAAGGAAACCCACCAAACACATTATGAGCAGCTTGTGGGCTCACTTCTTAGATGAAAATCAATATGCACAATATATCAAGTGTTTTGTTTTTTAGCAAATGGAAGTCAAGCAAACTTGCCTTCCTGGCTGTTATCTAATAGGCTTTTGCAGAGTGCTGAAAATAACATTAGGTGCTTAGATCTTACTATTTTTAGGGACTCATTTGGTGACTATTTCTATGTCTGAAAATCAGCATTCTCTAATTTGAATTCATAAAAAATGTGCCACTTAGGTACCAATTTATCTGAACAGAGATTATAAAGTTAATTTCTGTAGTCACAAAACCAAAAGGAACTGACTGGGAGAATAACCCCTTACTCAGAGCAGTTCTCTGAACACCCGTGTACAGGGTTAGCACAGGAAACACGGGACTCCTACTTTACCTCAGTCATCCATCTTCTTTAAACTGACCCACAAGCCTGATAGTTTACAAGAAAATCTAATGTTCACCAGTAGTTAATGAAAATGCACATAATCCTACTAGGAGTAATCTATGGATCTTTAAACAAAATTTGTTTTCTCTTCTGCCTTGCCATGAGATGCTGTGATTACACACACCTTGGATTATTTCAGATTTTAAGGGGGCTAAAGCATTGTGCATGAGGACCATAAGTTAGAAAAATTTTTCCCATTTCTCTCTGCTGCCACATGACTGCTTTCTGGTTTGCCTGCTGCTACTGAACACATGAAGCCTAAGATGTCATTTGCATCAGCACACAGCAGGGGGCTTCAGTGCCTCCAGCTCCTGGTTATTCCTCTCTACCTCTATACTTGAGAAATTTAGGGAGCATGCCTTTTTTTGCTTCTTCAAGAACTACACTCCAAAATTCTTGACATTTTCAAATAAAATATTAGAAATGTACTTGTTCTTTTAAATATTTTAGATTAAACCATAAATTTGAACTATGCCTTTTTTTTTTTTTTTTCAATGAGTTTTTGATCTAGCCTGACATAAATTATCTGGGATTTTTAATCTTGGGGAAAAAAAACATAAATGGGTAGGGAAGGATGTTGAGTATAATTGGTCAAAATGAATTCATATAAAGGTACATGCATATATATATATATATATATGTTTCTTGCATTTACTTTTTAAAGAGATAACTGAGAAATACAGGCCTACAAAAATTATTAAAATTTTCTCATAGATACAGCAAAGTATGAGTGGTGCTATATTTCTCATATATGCAACAAAGTATGATTCCTAGCATGGATTGGGAGACATACATTGTTCAATGTCATTTGATTTGTTGTAGATTCACTAAATAAAGGATAGAAATTGAACAGATGTGAAGGTTGTCTGCCCTCAAGGAGATTATATTTATTTTTACCACTGGCTTTTGGAGCTATAAATAAAGCAAATTAGAAAGATAGCTAAAATGTTGGCAAAAGTCTTCTCCTTCAGCTTGAGAATTTTGCTGCTTGGGTTCATGATTGTTTTCAACTGTTTCTTAACCTCCTCAGTCACCAGTATTGACTTTGCCAAGGTATTTAATGAAATAAAATTCATTGGAATAAAAACTTTCTTAAAATATTTCAGAACACATATCAGAATTCAACAAAACAGAACACAACAAAGCATTATTGTGGCAATCCATATTACACTATTTCTTTATCCTCGGGTTCTTCAAATGGGTAATTTAGCTTTTCTCAATCAGAGTGTATCCCACTGGTTCCCTATGGTAAAGGGGAAAGTAATGTCCAGCAATGTTTATTCTAGAGCACTTTTAAGTACACAATTAGGATGTTATCCAACAATTTTTCATTTATATTTTGCTCTTTAAGTAACTTAAGTAATTTAAGAAAAATGGCACAACCCCACTGTTTTAATGTTGGGCAAATAGTTGCTTTGTTTGTTTGTTGTTTTATAATTTTAGGTCAACTGGTGAAGGAGATGTGTACAGTTATCTCCGTGGCTGCTTAGCTAAATTACACTCTGGCATTCCCATAGTTACAGAATCAGGAAAAATATAATGAAACAGTCTTTGGTATATTGAGAACTACTCCCCAAACCATCCAGACAAACAATACAGAACAAACTCAGAATCCTTTGTGGGGAGATTTTTCTTAATTACTACTTTTTGAAAATAAGCTTCTTATAGATACTGCTTTCAAAGTGTCTGTTATCAGCAAAGAGGAAGTAAATGCCCTTCACTCCACCTTCACTGACCATAGGAAATGTCTTGAAAAGACTTAACTTATTTGAGTACATGTAAAAAAGGAAGAGACTGGGGAAGCATTAGTGGAACAGTAACTGTACTTAACAAATAATGCATTTTCTATAAAATGTCTGATCAAGTTCACAGTGCTAATATGTACAAAATGGCAAGTAATATGTATATTTGCCTGAGTGTTAATCTGAAGGCATTTATTAGTAAGTATAGCACATTATTTATTAGAACACCTCATAACAGAAAATATTAAAGCACTTGTGTTTGTGTGGTACATTTTTCTTTCTGTGAAACTATTTGCAAAAAAAGGGAAATATTTAGCAAAATCAGATGACTCTATATATCTGTTCTCTGTTACACTTTTGTTTTTTTCATTCTGGGCTTCTTTTATATGTGTAGAAGAGCCTCCTCATCTCAGCGGTTGCCCCTCAGGCATGGGAAGCAAGGAGTGGTTAGAAAAGGCAAACAGAACAGCTTCTACATCATGGTCAAATGAGATCTTAGCTACCCGGTTTCACCTTGTCTGCTTCTCATCCTACAACATATTGTGTTTCCTATCCTCTTTTTTTTTTTTCTTTCCTTGATAGGGATAATAAGAAAACATATCTTTAACCTTAAAGCAGAATCTATTTTTTCTAACTTATGTATTTTTCAAGTTATATTTTGGCCAGAAATAAATATTGGGTAGAATATATTGGGCACATACTCTTAGACGATATTGAAGAAATCTAGGAAGTCACCCCCTGCAACTTCCCTGGCTTAATTTCAACATTGATTTGGTTCTGGATATTGGCTTATTCTTCCTTATATTAAGAAAAGGAAACTTAATTTAGTTTCCACAAAATGAAAATAAAAAGAAAGAAAGAAAAATGACAATATAAAATTAAAACATAGAAAACATAGAAAATTTATGTCTAAAAAAGAGCCTCTTCTTATGTGATGCATACTGCCAAAATTAAGGGATATTTTAAGGGATACGTAAATTGATTAGCAGTGACAGAATGCCACCACACTGCTTCTAAAGCTAGCAAATAAAAAGCTATTGACTAAGTGTAGCATTTGCCTAGTCATAACTTCTAGCAGACAGGGCAGGCTGCCCATAGCCAAAATCAGCTGTTCACTGGATCCTCACACACCCTTTCTTTTCAGAATAAAGAAAGACCTGTGAAGTGTTTTATCTGTGTTCAGGAAATAAAGCCTGCCATTCCCCAATCTAACCAAGACCTAATCAAACAGTAGACTGGTGGGAGAAACATAAATCAGAACCTGAAACCAATGTTATAGCCAAGAGGAAAAAAAGGCAGGCGTGAGCAATTTGTTTGAGGAAGAGCTAACAACATCAGCAAAGTATGATATGTCTGTAGGAGCCAGTGTTTGATAAATGTGAGGCAGCCATAAACAAGAGAAGACAATTCAAGGGTGCTTGTGCTATCCCCCCATGTCTCTCTCTCTATGTCTCTCTCTATGTCTCTCTCTCTCTCTCTCTCTCTCTCTCTCAAATATGGACTAAGATGTTCAGACATCATGGAACTGGTGTTCATTCTGGCTGCTGTAGAGGATGCTTATTTATTTATTTATTTATTAACTTGGACCTGAGGCTGCTGGCTGCAATAGTGCATTTTCTCTGCCATACTCACACCCTTTCCCCGCCCTGTCTCCCCTAGTCTGTTGGGAAAAACAGCTGTGTCTTAGTCATTGGTTTACATACTCAAAAAGAAAAAGAAAAAAAAAAAAAAAGCCCCATGCCTGTGATGGAATCTCTTCTTCTTTCTGGGTGTAGAATGAGTAAATCTTCCTCCAGGAGCTAGTCTCTCTCTCTCTCTCTCTCTCTCTCTCTCTCTCTCTCTCTCTCTCTCTCTCTC